>CAODLS010145109.1:0-13994 GCA_948243855.1 Flueggea neowawraea | reverse complement strand
AGTAATACATTATACCAACCCAAAATCGAGTGGATGTCAGTGATCCGAGTTAACCTTTCACAGTCTAATGTTTAGTCCTTTTGTCACACGATATCTCATCTAAGCATAAGGTATGGTCACATGTCAACCTTATATTGCTTAGCATATTTCTTGATCTCAAGTAGATTGATATAACGAATGACATTGATAAATCCTTTTATCAATTCATTCGAGTATGCATACATTCCATCAATTATACTCATCAAGTGACTAAGAGATATCACTCTTCATAAGAGGAACAAATCCATCATTCTCACTATCACTCCTCTACATTATTCATGACATATCCAACCATAACCTTTATTGTCACCCTCTTACGGATAGCATTTGACTAAGTCAAAACGTGTGATTCCTCATGTAAGAGTCGATAGTGAGTTTCAGTTAGAGGACTCAAACATCACCACTGCATGAAAGCTTCTTTGTGACAATGATCCATGAAGAGCTTTCATAGCCGGCCAGTCCAATACATGTTCCCTAACATGTATTTATGTTCTAAGTTGATATCTTATATCCATAACCAGTAAAATGTGATGATCTACTTAGAAACATACTAATCTTAATTCACTATCATTCTCATGATAATGATCGATTAGGGACATTTAGAATAGTATTCCCTTTATCCTTATGGTTTCACTATCAAGTCACGCACTTAATGGTATAAGGAAGAAGTAAATATTCATGGAGTTTTTATCTTCATAAAATAAATTATATTTCATAGAAATAAAATGCCTATTTATTAAATAAACCAACTGACAATGTATACATGATTGGGCTAGGGCACAAAACTAACAATATTGAGCTAAGAAAGTGACGAGGACTAAAATCCTTGATCAATATGTTTGATATTAATGATTAGATGTTCAAATTCATGTATATATTGTCATCATCAAAAAGGGGAAGATTGTTGACTTCAATTTTGATGATGATGTGCATAAAACATCCATGAAAATGGTGCAAACACATAAAGAGTGTGAATTCAGCCATAAAGTATGTAGTGAAGTTGATTTGGGCAAACAATGTACGCACATGGCTAACTACGGACGTTGATGTATGCAAATATGGCAAGAAAGTAGGCTGAAGTGAAACCAATGCATGTAGATGTGAAGCAGACCTTTTTGGAATTGATGTTGGTGATCTACGCACACAGATAAGGTGCAACGCATGTATACGAATGTCATATTGATGAGGAGAAGACTAAGGCATGCAGAGGCACGTTGAGAAGAATTGAAAGCACATAGATGAGTAAAAGAGTGATCTTTAAAGAGAAGCTCAATGCACGTAGAGGAAAGTGCAACGCACGTAGACGAAGATGAGCTGGACTAGCCGACAAAGCCAAGACACCCATCGGGATTTGAATTTGAATATTTTGTGACATAAATCACAAAGAAATCAGAGGTGTAATTTTTGCAAATACGTCAACACACGTAAAAGGAGGAGCTACGCACGTAGAAAACCACTGGGTAAAAATTGTGTATTCTGGAAATTGAAGCGAGGCACGCATAATACAATGCAAAGCATACATAACTCAAGATCAAGGTACATAGAAAAAGAGCTAAGTACATAAATGCTGATTCACATAAGGCAGTGACCATTGGAGTTCTATCAATGCATACAAACCTGCATATAAAGCACATGGAACTCAATTAGTACCAAAAACTACACACGTAGATGTGGCTACGCACATAGTGAATGGTGACGTCATTTAAATTAGAATTTTCTATTCACTCACAACAGCTACTTTGATGCTCCAACGACTATTTCCTTAAGAGTGGCTATAAATAAACGTCCCAGATCATAAGGGAAATAAGAGAGACTTTTGCCAAAGTTTTCTATCCACCTTCTCTCTTATCTTCTCATTTTATACCCATTTGAGTTGTTTATTGAAATTTGATTATTGGGTTAAACTTTGTCACAAGAAAGGTTGTTTTCTTCAAGTAGTTAGATTTATTTATTGAGACTTAGAAAAACTAGAGTGGTTGCTAGTTAGCCTTAGAAAACTAGAGAATTGGTTTGCTTGTTTTTCCTTAAAACAAGGTGAACGGTTTTCTAGTTGAGCCTGAAAAAATAAGTGTTGTAAACGGTTTGCCTCCTTCACCCGCAAGTGAGGAAGTTTAGTGGATTCAAATTCTCTAATGAGCTTGAGGAGTTGAGATCGAACCACTATAAATCTGGGCTTTGATCTTCTATCTCTCTTACTATTTTTACTTTGCATTGTATTTACATTTGATTTATATTATTGTCTGTGTGAATTGAATTTTTGGTTTTAAGTTGCTTTCGTATTTAATTTTGATTTTGTTTGTAAGAACTTTGTTACTTTCTTTGAATTGCAAAAGTTTTTCAACAAAGTTTTTAAGTTGCCAAAAAATTAAATTCATTCTCTTATTGGATTGCCATATTGGGATTACATCCATTGGAGGATTGAATGTAGCTGTTGTGAGATAGAACAACCCTTCATTTAATGTTTTGACACACCCTCTAACTGGAGTTAGAGATTTGTCTTACTCGAGTTAGCCATTGAAGAAAACAACCCGTAAAATATGTAACTCGAGTTAGCCATTTTTCTTACCATTGGAACGTTGGCATTTGAACCTTGTACATGTGTCCTTTTGCCTCCAATGGTTTACTCGAGTTAGGAAATTGGTTAACTCGAGTTAGAGCTTTTTCTTCAAGTCGCTCAGCTAGCGCACAATGTTGCTCGAGTTGAATTTTCATCTTTGATGCTGATGGATGGATAACTTGAGTTAGAGCTTTGGTTAACTCGAGTTATATGACACCCAGACAACTCGAGTTGCACTTCTATGACTCGAGTTAGAGCACTTTATTCTTTGACTCTGGACATTTCAGTTACTCAAGTTATGCACATTGTTACTTGAGTTATCCAATATCAATTATACTTCAATGCTTAAGTATCAAACTCAATTTTGTTCATCATCAAAACATAAAGGGATATAAATGATAATCACCCTTAGTTCAACACCCGAAGCTCCCGCTCCAACTCCAGCTCCAACTCTTCTTACGCCTTCGTCGTTATGTCCAGCTTGATTTGAATGCGTCTACACCATATTGAATGCGTAGGTGTTGTTGATGAACTTCTTAAGTCTCAGCTACCAAGGCTTTTCGTTCAAGTTTCCACAGACGGCGCCAATTGTTGTTGCCTAAAAAATCAAACAACAATAATAACAAATACTCAAATAATCAGAAACCGCAAAAATCACCTTGAAATCTGCAAACATGAAAATATGATGAGGTCGAGTTGCTCCCCAGAGGAATCTCTGATGCTCAAGTCAGTAAAGAATTCGGTAGAGTGTAAATGTGTATAGCAGATAGAACATACCTTGGCAAGTTGTCTTTGATGACTATTTGTAGAGTGGCTAATTTATGAGGGAACATTAATGTCTTTGTAACGTTCTTTATTTATGGTGACTATAGCATTTCCGTTGTAACTAAATATTAAATATATTAAATGGGTTCTTACCCATGTCTCATCACAAGTCATTGATCTTACTAGTGGGGTTGAAATATCAAAATTCCAACTTTTCTAGCTTGTTGTCTCACCTCATTCAAAAGTAGATCAAACATAGATGCAAACAAATGAATTAGCATATGAAACAGATATGAAACAACGTTTAGAATATCAAACTTGCATGAATCTTTGAACGCAATTGACAAATTCAAGCCTATACTCTAATAACGATGAAGGTATATATGCAATCAACCATAAATTACAGCCAAAATTATAGAAAAATGTAAATTTAATTTTAGCCTATGGTAATGGCCTCCTCTCTGGAATGGAAAGAGGATTTGTTATGTGTGGCTAATGTATGTTTAGTTTCTAACCCTAATTATGGTTTAAATAGCACTATAGCTAGTTGTGGAACACAAGACCCCATACCCTATATTGTTTGTAAAACCCATTACTCTATCATTCAATTAGGACTTTCACTAATTGAATTCATCCCACATCACGGTTTTTACCTTCAACGAACACGGTTTGACTCAATCTATCATGGGTGGACCACATTTCTTAATATTTTGATAATCCTTTTTTTATTATTTTTGGGTGTTTTTATTGTTGAATTTTTTTATAAATTTTGATTGTAAGGGCAAAAGAGAATGAGATATACATGATGGTTTGGTGGTTTTAATTCTTTGTTTTGAGTAACATTGATAAAGAAATATAGTGGTTGTAATTGGTGTTTTAATTTGTTGAAAAAGATAAAATGGAAGAAGGAGAGAGGCAACAATGAGAAAAAGGGAAAGATGGTTGATGTATGTAGTGGTAATGGTGGATGGTGTTAATAATGAGAGAAAGTTTGTCACATTTAACACCTTTAGATCAGATTTGGATTGTCTAAAGATTAGTAAAATGCCGTTTGAATGATCCATTTTGAAATGATATGAGTTTGAGACATATCTAAGAGGTTTTAAATTTGCACTTTTTACAGAGGAGGTGCACATCTTGGTTGAGAGGGATGCACGCCCCCTTCATATGAGAACATTGTTAGGGTCTAAACATGCAAATACACCCACACAAAAAAATAAATAAGAGAGAAAAAGAGAGGAGAACACAAAAACAATTTAACATGATTTGGTCCTACGTCCACAGTCTCCACTAAAATAAATATTACAATTTTTGAATGGACAGAATTGCTAAACCCCTCTCACTATCACAAAACCAAAGCCTAAGTTACACTATCTCTAGTTAACTAGTTTAGGATTTGTGATACAAAATAACTAAGGCATAAGGCCTACCTATGGGAGCAAACCCCTTTATAATTTTGTACCTAAGTGATGTGGGATTCACTTCTTTATAAATTCGTCTCCTAATCGATATGGGAATTGGGGAGTTACATCAACAAATCCTCCCTTTACCCAAATCCCTATATATCTCAATAGTTTTAGAAAATTTGACTCTCTTTATAGTCTTCGACTTTTTTGTCCTATTGCTTCCATTATTAAAGGAACACCCACCTAAATCGTAAATATTTTTCCATTTCTTCCTTCCTTGCAATACCAAGCTATCACCTTTGAAAACCTTGCAGAACTCACTAGCACTAACATGCTTGTATCCATGAGTTGTCAATTTACCTAAAGAAATTATGTTGGTTCTAGCACTAGGCATAAACTTCACATCATCAAGTGTTTTGACACTACCATTATGGAGTTTCAGGCGAATTCTTCCCATGTCTTCAATCTTCAACTTTGAATTGCTCCTGACATAGATGTAGCCAAAATTTTTCTTATTTATACAAAGTGTCAAAAGAAGTTTGATCTTTACAAATATGAATGTCAGTAGTAGACTCTAGCTAACAACTAGAATGATCTTCAATAAGATCATTTAGCAGCAGTCAACAATACATCACTACAATCTTCAACCATATTAATTAAAGAATCACCAATTATTTATTACCCTTCATCATCCCTTTTAGACTCTTTAAGTCCTGCTTAAACTGTGGGCAATGAGATTGCATGTGACCAGTTTATCCATAATAAAAGCACTCAATAGTACTAATATTTCTCCACCGAGATCTTGATCTTCTGCTACGGTCACCCTTCCTATAATTCCTCCCTCTTTCGCTATCCTCTGCACCTATGAGTAATGAGGGCCACCACCATTTTCTCTCATCATCCTTTCAATCTAGTTTAAGACCGTCATCACATCATTCAATTGCAAAGTGCTTTCCTCTACTAACATCATTAGTACGAACAATTTGAAATATTTAGACAATGATGCTAATAGGAGCAATAATTGATCTTCCTCGTCAATTTTCTTACCCAAGTTCAACATCTGGAAAACTATTTGATTGAAATTATTAATGTGGTCATGAATATTACCCATTTCATCTATTCTCAATGTATACAGATCCATCTTTAGGCACAATCGGTTAGTTAATGAATTCGATAAATAGGTGCTCTCCAACTTATTCTGCAAAGCTAAAGAGATGTCTCCTTCAATATAGTATTTTTAATTTGGGGAGCAAGTGTTAACATGATAGTGTTGACAGCTTTCCTCTTGATGGTACTCTACTCTCCATCTTTCGTACTGCTAGGTTTTTCATCCTCTAATGCAATGTCAAGATCCTACTATACCAAATTGTCTTGAATTGTGCTCTGTCACAGCATGAAATTACTCTTTTCATCAAACAATGGAACCTCATATTTCAATGTTGTAGTCGACATCTTCTCTGCAACTTTACTTCTACTCCTCTATTCTCCTCCCTAGAATAAGCATCCCGCTCTTATACCACTTTTCTGGGCCTTAACACACAATCACACCCATAAAAGAAAACAAATAATAGAGAAAAAGTGAAAAGAACACAATAAATTTTTAACGTTGTTCGGTCTCTCAATAAACCTACATCCACGATCTCCACTAAAATAACTATTACAATTTTTTGATGGACAAATTTGCTAAACCATCTCTCTCTCACAACCCAAAGCCTAAGTTATACCCTTTCTAGTTAACTAGCCTATGATTTGTGATACAAAATAACTAAAACTCAATGGGTGTTTATATGGAAGAGACCTCTTGTACATCCTACACCCAAGAAATGTGAGAGAAAATTTTCATCCATGCCCCATTCGTAACCAATGTGGAATTTGGAGAGTTATCCCAACAAATTTCAGTATCATTTTCACTATGTTAGCTTAGATAAGGCAGAATCAATCATAATAATTAGTCCAAAAAACTAGTCTCGCCTAAATATTCTATTTCTCTAAAACCTCCGAAGCTCTCTCAAACACATATATAGTCCTCCTAGTCTTCACATTTGCCAAAATGAGCTCCAATCGTTCTAAATTGCGTAAGTTCACAATAAATTTAAAATGGTTACTATGTGTCCCCATAGCCATGAGGATGCACCATCAATGCCATCGGGTTTTAAGTGTCAATCTTCTTTGATTTTTCTTACTTCAGGTAGCCTAATTCTTCATTCTTCTTCATTGCTTCACCCATTTCTGTTTTAATTCATGCTCTTATGCTTCTAATTCATGTGGTTTGCCTTCTTGCATTTAGATAAAAACCGTGCAAAAAACCGAAGTAAACCTTACAAATTAGTAGCAAAAACTAAGTGATAGAGTATGAAAATTATGTTACAATAAGCATACGTCATAATTGGATAATCATGTAAACTCGGTAAGTACTAATTAAAAGATTTGGATAGAAGATTTGTATCTATTTCGTGTGAGTTTCAATTTGGGTCTTCAAACTTGGTTCGGCCTATTGGCTTGAGTGAGTCGTGACAAACTAGTGGTTATATTAGTCATTAGTAATAACTTGTGTTGGTGGGTTAATGAAATGGGTAGGGTAACTTTTTGAGTGGGATAGATTTGGGTAATTGGAATGGTTTGGTAAAAAAAAAATATAACTCATGATAAAACGGATGATGATTGTGTGAAAATACACACGTAGCTTGACGACTTTTTTACCAGACATGATAATTTGCAATAAAACAAGATGATTGAGCGAAAATACACACGTAGCCCTACTATTTTTATCGCATTAGAGCGAGTGTAATGCACTGCTAGTTACTTAACTGGCCTTCAACTATTATGAACCCTTATGAGTTGGACACTAGAGAACAGTGGAATGCTAGTAGCAAAAAACACAACTTTAAGGAGTTTCATGTAAATTCGGCTACAATTTAAGGATATTTTCCTTGATAACGGTTGGATCCGCTACAACACATGACTCTACTTAGTTAATTCAATTTTTTTTCAGAAGTAAAGGACGCAACAGGCAACATATGGCTCGAAGACTAACGAATGTTTAAACAAAACTTTCTCGGAATGATTAGTATAGTTCACAATGATTAAAATAACAAGTGACTTTAGTCAAAGGCAGTTTTTCTTTTTCTACTTCAACCCCACCATTTACCGCATTCATTGATTCACTTGTTTGGAAACAAAGGGCCACGTGAGGAGGATATGATCAGATGACGTGTAACAGAGGCCCGGCTCCGGCATTCATTCATGCAATTTACATTATGATGTGAATTATGACTTGTTTTATTGTGTAGAGGATGTTTTTTTGTTTCTGTCCAAATGCTCTGTCTGTGTGTGGGCTCAAAGTTTCAGGCAATTGTGATTGGGTCACACCTGGTCCCGGACGAACATACTCTCACAAAAATTCTCTTTTCAAAAAACATGGGTAATTTTATTTTTTAGAAAGATTGATCACTCACTTTGATACTAGAGTATTTAACAAAATTTCCAGTTCAAACCATTTGGTAGAAAGTTCCTTCAGTGCCAGCGTTCCAACCTTTGAGCTAGCAATTTGTTGCTCGCATAATTTGATTTGAGACAAGATTTTCTATTTCAATTCAAAACATATTATTAAACTATCTTGGTCAATTCCCTAAAATATTTTTGAAAGTTTAGTAAAATAAAGACAATTTCTCAACACTTATCCTCTCTTAACAAAATATGTTTGAGTTAAACAAGGCTTTTTTTATAAATCTCAATTCAATACAAATAGTAAAACTGTTCCGATTTACTAAAATTAAATGCCCCTAAAAGTGTATTTAAATGAGAACATTTTGATAAATTATATTAAATATAGATGAAAAAAACTTGTTTAAATTTGACACTAAGCATTACTCATTCTATCTCTCTCTCTCACTAAACACACAAAAAACAAAGGAGGACTATTGAGAGAGCTTTATATGTAAGTTTCTCTAACCTTACCTGCTGAAGGTGTGGGGGTCAATGAAATGAACAACAAAGCTAAAGCATAGCCAAACAAAAAGCTAAAAGGGTCATCAAAAAATTGGAAAAAAAGGCATATAAAGCTTAAGGAAAGTTGATTGCAGAAAGCAAGAGCCTTTTTTCCTCCTTCATCACCTCCTCTTCCATGTTCTCTATCTTTCCGACTTGCAAAAGCACATAATAAAAAAGAAAAGAAAAATTCTCTCTCTCTTACCCAAGTTTTTTCCTTTCTATCACTAAAGCTGAAGACTCCACTACACCGAAAATCTCACCACCACCTATACAGGTAAATATTTATTTCTCTTTCTTTCTTTCTTTCTTTTCTTACACCGAAGCCAAACAACACCTAACATATATCCCATTAACTCACTACAATCCAGCCATGTTAGACAACACCACCACCACTGCAACCACTTCAAGTGCTCAATCTCCTTCTTCTGATCCTTTCCCTTCCTTGGATAATGGAGTCTCCACCACCACCACCACTTCCAACAAAAGAAAAAGAAAACCTGCAGGAACTCCAGGTAGTCTCTATTTGCAGAAAAGGGTATCAGAAAAACACAAAGCATATACCTTTTGTTCTGTATTTTTTTCAATTATATGATAACCCAATCTCTTTTTTATGAAAAAGAAGACATAGGTTTTCCTTGTGTAACCGGAATTGTTTGAATTTTGTTGAGTATGTAGATCCAGATGCAGAGGTTGTGTCTTTATCGCCTCGGACTTTACTGGAATCAGATAGATATGTATGTGAGATCTGCAACCAAGGTTTTCAAAGAGATCAGAACCTACAAATGCATAGGAGAAGACACAAGGTGCCATGGAAGTTGTTGAAAAGAGAGACACAAGAGGTGAAGAAAAGAGTTTATGTGTGTCCTGAAACAAGTTGCTTGCACCATGACCCTTGTCATGCTTTAGGAGATCTTGTTGGTATAAAGAAGCATTTTAGAAGGAAACATAGTAATCATAAACAGTGGGTTTGTGAGAAGTGCTCTAAAGGCTATGCTGTTCAATCTGATTACAAAGCTCATCTCAAGACTTGTGGTACAAGAGGCCATTCTTGTGACTGTGGCCGTGTCTTTTCCAGGTACTTTTTCTTTTTTGCTTCTGTTTGTTCTTCTTTTTCTATCTACAAACCAAATTCAATCTTGTTTTGAAAGAAACCCTAAAAAGATTTCCATCAATATGTATGGTTTCTTTCAATGATTTTCAATTTACTTAATCCTTTGTCCGCTTTTGTTTTATTTTGTTTCCTTTAATCCCGCAAATGAAGATTTTAAGCTGCTTAATTTTTTAGATATTAAAAAACGAATGACGATATTTTTCAGCCACTACTACTACGACGTGAGTTTTTGTTGCTTAAATGAGCTATGGAGAACAATGGATGTGATTTAATTAGAGTGCTGTGTGGATTTCAGAGGTACTCTTCGTTGCACGAGTTTTCATTGGCTAAATTAAAAAAAAAAGAAAAAGAAAAAAGGAAGCTAAATTAAATTAACTATAACCCATACACACACACTTGTCTAGTCGGAGATCCTTTATCAATTCTTTAATCATGTCTCTTACTAACCCTACTGTTAAAGAAACCTTAATTTGCTTCCTTTGACTTGCTGCCATTGCCAACTTGGTTACCGAAAAAAGACAACAAGAACATGCCACAAATCATGAATTTTAGGCGATGTAAATCCAGCAATATATTATTAACCTTGAATTCTACACTTTATTGACCTTTTCAGGGTTGAGAGTTTCATCGAGCACCAAGATGCTTGTACGGTAAGGCGAGCCCAGCCGGATCAACTTCAAGCTCTTGACCAGCAGGCCTGCTCCTCTCTAACGGCTTCAAGCACAAGCCCTTCTAGTGATGCCAATTTTAGCTTGGCCACATTGCCCGGATGGCGGATTCCCAAGCCAATGGAACCCATTTGCTTATATCCTTCATCGGATAGAAATGATGCATCCACTTCTAATCAACAGCAACAACAACATAATCTTGAACTTCAGCTCCTACCATCTTCAAGCACCCATGATTTGGTTCGGGATTCTAATGAAAGTCACGTGACGAGTTTAAAGCTTTCAATTGGTACAAGCGAAGAGAATCGATCAAGAGAAAAGAGTGCTAATGATCAGAAAACAATGGAAGCAGCGAAACTGAAAGAGTTTGCTAACGAACAGTTGAGATTAGCAGTCGCCGAAAAGGCTTATGCTGAGGAAGCAAGACAGGAAGCGAAGAGGCAAATTGAGATGACTGAGTTGGAATTTGCTAATGCAAAGACAATAAGGCAACAAGCTCTGGCTGAACTTGAGACGGCTCAAGTTTTAAGAGAACAAGCCACCAAGAAGATTAGTTCAACAATCATGCAAATCACTTGCCAAGCTTGCAAGCAACAGTTCCAAGCTCCGGCAACAGCATCCGCTCCGGCTGATGAGACCTCAATTGTAATAAGTTACATGTCCTCAGCAACGACTGAAGGGGAAGGAGAGTGAGGTTCATGCAGATGTGTTGAAGCAAATTATATAAATTATTTTGGTTTTTCTTTCTGCAACTGATGGAAATCCATATTTGAGCAAAACTCTTTACTCATTTTTTCCTCTTTTTTTGCTCGGATGATTGAATTTTCTTATATGGTCAGATCAAGTAGGTGGTTTTGACCAATATTGCTGTGATGTTAGTGAATTATTAATTCGGGGATGTCTACTTCTTTGTAATTAATGAGTCAATATATGTTCATTAATTTGTTATGTAAAAGAACAAGACATCATCATGTATATTATGGATTCAAATAATAGTTGCATGCTTATATATAATGCTAATTACATGAAGATTCCACGAAGGAAATGATTCATGCCGAGGCCACACTCGATTATAATGTACAACTAGCTACATGCCATGTGTCTACCTTAACACAACACAATTTCAGTTCAAAACGAAACAGAAAAAAAAAAGAACTGAGGGAGAAAAATGTGCCATTGATCAATAATTGTTTAAGTGATCTCAAAGACTCCAAAAATATGTTCAGCATACTATCATTTGAAGTTGTCAGATTTGTAGTATACTTGCACAACATATTTTCATACTCAATATATTTTGAGTTTTAAAAAGATGTATTAATATATCTACTTTTTTACTAATTTAATCTGCTAATATGCATCCGTTACCTTTAACTACAACTCTATTTGTTGAAAATGAGAAAAAAAAATCTAAATATATAGAAAAGTAGATGACCATATTTTCTTTTCTTAAAATTTGAAACTAAAATCTCTTAGCAAAAGGAAACTTTGGTTACGGGTAAGTTACCCTCTTCGTGTAAGAGTTGAATCATTTAAAACACTGCAAGAGAATGATAGCTTAAGCACAATATGCTTCTGGCATAATCATCAATTACATACCTGGGTTAATTTATTTTTAATGATGATTACTTTGTCAATTGCATGTGACCGTTGTGTTTCAACGATTTTTTACTTTCATTTTTTTGAGTTGTTTTTAAGGTATATATAGTTGTGTGACAAAAGTGTAATCATGACATACAGAGTGGAAGAGCTGACTTCCAAACCGTATATATTACTGTTGGACCGACTCATATATATAAATCAAATGTTTGTTTTATAAAGTTTGTTTCATTAGATTAATAAAGCATAACTTATATAGGAAAATATTAATAACCAAATGCATGTTAAGATGTCTGCATGCTGTGGCTTCCTTAATGCCTAAAACATGCATGAGAAACTTACTTGATTCTATTCTATTAATTATTATGAACCTTGTATGTAGGATTGGATGTATAGATATATATAGAGAATTACATTTCTTTTGGGACCATTTTGCTAAGAAATAGGAATGAGCCATTCAAAGATGCTGACCGATTATTTCAAACATAATTCAATGCTTCAGAGAGAGAGGGAAAGAGTGATTAAAGTGAGAGAGAAAGGAAAATGTCACTTTCATAGCATTTGTGTCATTTTAAATGCTTATAAAAACACCATGTTTTTCAGTGCCACAGTTGAAATGGTTGTAGACAGGCTCAAGTCCCTCTCAACATAAACAACACACACAAACGACCACCAAATTTTTACTCCCTCCCTCCCCCATTTCTCTCTCTCTCTCTCACACACACACACATAAAACTTTATCAAGAACCATAGTTGTTATTGCAAACACATGTATGCATAATACATGTATAGCTAATACCTTTTATCGGTTTTAAAATGGGTTATGTGAATGTGGTGATTAGTAAAAAACAAAACAAAAATAAAGAGAGATTCGTGTGTGTGTGTTGATTGATATTTTTTCACAATTATAATATAAGCAAAAGGCGAAATGCAGGGCAAGTCGCACCAAAGGGGTTTCCATTTGGCTATGCTCTTTCTTGTTTACTTTTTTGGGACCACGTGCTCTTCTTTAGGCCTTCTCAACCTTTTATTGCACCTTCCTTTTTGTTTACTCTATGCCTTCCAAATGCCACTTACTTTTACCTTTATTCCAATCTTAATTAAGCTGTACTAATTATTGTTTTTGGAATTTTGATTTCGAATCGCCCATAAACTCATATGCGCTCAAAAATCGTTTGAAGAAACTTTAGTACTAATGAAATGAGTTGAGAATGCCATCATTGCGAAAACATCAAAGTGAATATATTGATTCAAACTACCAAAGAGTTGCAGTGGCTCGACATTTTCGCTCCATAAGGTGAAAATTTGTACGGTGACTTGGTATACCAACGTGAAAATAGGTGACATTTCCCGTTAAAAAAATATGTGGCATTTATATAGCATTATCATCATGTTAGTATTGTTATTGCTAGAGTTGTAAAATTGGAACCGAAACCGACAAACTGAACCGTAACCGGACCGGTCAAAATCGAAACCAAACTGGAACCGGAACCGGCCGACCAAAATCGGAGGGTTACGGTTTAGGTTTCAGTTCTACCCTTTTATCAATCGTCGAACCGCCAGTTCAACCGGCAGTTTGAACATGAGATTTGAACCGCCGGTTCAACTTACGGCTTGAACCGGCGATTCCAACGGTTATTTTTTTTTTTTTTTTCAACTCTATAAATACCACCACCTCATTCTTACTAATTTTATATCATTTCTTCTCTCTCAATCTCTTTTACACTCTCACTCTCTCAAAAATTCATTTTGCTATAAATTACTCTTATTAATTATTTATACATTTTATTATTGCAATTGTGTTTTCTATATTTCTTAAAGTTATTTTTTGCAATTATATTTTTCAAATTTCTTCTACTTTT
>CAODLS010145102.1:0-10264 GCA_948243855.1 Flueggea neowawraea | reverse complement strand
GAAGTGAAGAAACAAGTTTGACAAGGCCGAAAAGTGCAAAATCGAGGTGGACAAATGGCTGATTCAAGGCGAAAAAGGCAAATCAGAGGGGGAGAAGGCAAATTGGTGGCAGAAATGGGAGATCGGAGGCAGAGAAGGGGGATCGGACGTGCAGAAGGCATATCCGACGCGAGGGTGAATGAGAGAGAGGACGTCTTAGAAGAGAGAGAGGCTGACGGTCGGGATCCGTCGGAGGAGGAGCGGACGGAGGTAGAAAGGAGTGGAGCGGACAGAGGCAAGAGTTGTGGAATGGACGGGTCAATTGAGTGAGGGAGAAGAGGGAAGAGAGAGAGAGAGAGAGAGAGAAGAGAAACTAGATGACCAAATGAGAAGAAAAGGAAAAATTGAGGACTTAATACAAATATTAAGTTCGTACGGCTAAGAAATACACAAGTCTGAACTGTAAAATATGTGCATAAAATTAAGAAAAAAAATACTCACTGTAGTTTGTTTGTAATAAAAGATTCAAATTGCCGTTGAGAATGTAATTAATCCTAAATTTTATTTGTTTATATTTTATGATACCTCACAATTATGACACACTGATGATAGATCTACTTTAGTAGAAGGTATCTTAAGTGAAATCTCCTGTTAAGGAGGAAAACCTTTTTATTTTTAATTTTATCTTTTTTGATAGTTGAGGAAAACTTTGTTTTTTTTATGTGTAGATATTTTTAGTTTATGTTGTCCAAAATATAAATTGACAACGTTAAAAAATATATGTTAAATGATACTCATCATAAAATAATTTTATATAAATTTAGTTTTCAAAAATTATTTCATAGTAATGAAATTTATTTGAATCATTTTCATGATATAAATTTTTGTTGAATATTAAAATTATGAGGGTATTCGTTTAAGGAAGATTTGATAAATAATAATAAATTAAATAAATTGAATTAATAGTGAACAAATAGAGAAAGGCACGCCTTTTTAAATGTGGATTGTAATATGCAAACACAATGGTATGTTTGCTTAAGTATAATTCATTTAGCATAAAATAATCTATAAGCAATTAGATATGTTATTCTCTCTAGTCTTTCACTATACTACTGTTATCCGCATTTAATAGGTTAAACATGTGTCCCATAGAGACGATGTCACCACTGTGAAAATTGAAACATTTTCAACTTCTCTCTTTTGATGAATGGTGAAGAGATAAGCACAATCTCACACATGTATGAAGATTAGGGGCACAAATGACTACAATATGGAAACGTCCCTGAGGACACCTCACAAGCATCAACTCGAGAGGACTTCGAAAGTCCCAAGGATCAAAAGTCGCGTCCTCAAGAATGCCTCTTAGGAAGAAGCTCGAGAAGATTTTGAAGTCTTCTTAAGAGTATAAAAAATGAGCAACCAAGATGATAGAAAGCATCAGGTCTTGATAAGAAGTGATATGCCATACCTAAGTCACTAGCTTGGGAACATTTATCAAAATGACCACCTCCGTTGTAATATCCATCCTATTCCGATCAATTATTTATAGCATTCTGACCAATTTCGACCAAGACTATGGTGGAAATGTCATTCAATTTTGGATGTTCTTAGCCTATCTACAGTCTGATTTTTTTTGAAAAAGTTTGAAGTGATGTGTGGGTGTTGAAAGATGTTATTTTTGTAAGGTTGGATGTTGTAGGGCATCGGGAAAGATCCGACGCATGTTTGGAAGCGAAAGAAATCGAAGTAGGCTGTTTGAAGCATTATAATGTACGTTGCAAGTTGTAGGATGCTCGTTGTCTAGAATTTCATTCACAACGTACATTGTGAGAAGACAACACACGTTATCTGGGAAGGAAGATGATCAACGTACGTTACATGTTTGTTATTCTATACCCGATCGAATGACCGTTTGTTATTAGATTTAATTATACTATATGTATATGTTTTGGAGACGAGACACCTATGCTACGGGGTACGTAGCCTTTGGTACACCAATAATTGATATAACCCAGCTGTCAGGGTTGTCGGTAGCCATGTTGCCCTGATCAAGCACATGATTTGTTATTGATAGAGGCGGGTCCTCATCACATTTATTGGCTGGTCCACACCCCTCGTGATTAGTGGCAGAGTCCCTATCACGCTTGTTTTTGGTCCCTTATCCGCGATATTATGTTTTGAAAATAATATTATTATTTTGATGCCTACGTGACAAAACTTTGATTCTGAAATTTCTAGCAAGGATAGAAAGGTTTTAGAACCCTAAACTGAGTTTTCGATAAAATTTTAAAAGGCTTTTTGACTTCTGAAGTATTTAGTAAAGCTTAAAAGGACTTTATTTGGGAATCCCCGATAAGATAAAACGGTTTCTAGAAAGGTTTTGTTTTGTTTTTGAAAACACATTAGCTTTGATAAATTTTGAAAATATTCTTAAAAGATTTTGGTTTAGTTCCAGAATAATTTCATGCATGTTGTTTGCTTTGGTTGCGAACGATTTCGAAATAGTTTTTGAATCGTTATTACGTATGTAGCGTGTATATATATATATGTATATATATGTTGACTATATCTGCATGTGGTATTTTCAAATTGTTTCCAAAACAGTCTTTGTGAGGCATATATGAGGCAATCTAGAGTGTTGTCCCTCATTGGGTTTGACCCCCTTTCTTTGCTTCGTCTTTGTTTACTTCTGTCTTTCAGGTGATTTTGATCATTGACATCTTCAGCTCAATGAGGTATTGTTTAGTTTGGCGGTGAGTGCCCTTCTGATCGGGCCCCGATTGTATGATTTGTTAGAGGCTTCACACCGGGTTGATGTGGGTTTTGTTATTGTTTCTGTAATTTCAAATGTTTTTAATTTGAAATTATTTCCGCAATTTATATTATATATATTTTGTTTTATTAAATGATGTTTAAACCTTTATTTGGTTTTATTAATTAATTGAATATGATTTTGGGTAAAATTTCTATACTTTGAGGCTTATGTGAGATGGGCTGGGCTCCCATAGACGGTTCGCCTCGTACACTGGTCATGGTCCCGGAATGGGTCGTGACATCCTTAGAATAAGCCCGAGGAATCTGGGCATTGGGAACCTTACATGTCGACTGAATCACGCTATGCTCCGAAAGATGTGGCAACTAAGGGAAATGATTTTAACACACATTGGACTAAGGACGTGGGAAGTTAAGAGCACATGGGACGTGAAACCTATCATGGGGATGAATCAAGACGTCAAAAGCAAAAATTTAGGAAAAACACCTGCCAAGGCTATTTTTCTACCCCTCTATAAATATGAAGAGAGGCAATGGAGCAATGGATCGCACTCCAGACATTCTATATGTTATTATTGTCAATTTGGTTTTATCTTTTATCTTTCACATTTTACTTTTAATTTAGTCATAGTTCTTCTGCTGCCAAAACTAAGTTAACTATTTGTGTGGCATATGACAAGTCTTAAGTCCTCTGATGTTTTAAGCGTAAGCTTTTGATCACTTTTTCGGTTATTGTAACTTTTACATACTTAATTTAGTTCAAATGTTTATGAGTTGTGTCGTGAGTTATTCTCCCATACTTTTCGAACGTAAGCTTGTGGACTTTTCTTGTATTTTTTTGCTTTGTATTTTCTTTATTAAAAAATCTGTAAACATCATTCCTGAGGTTTCTTAAGATCTTTCTTCGTTTTATCATCTTATTACATTTCTCATGTTAAGCCTTAGACTGTTAGGTATCATCGAACTCCTTACACGTATTACACGGTCAACTAGTCAAGCATTTAGCATTTATTCTCAAGTTAATTGTGCCCAAGTACACTTCACGAAAATCCCCCGACAACAGCTTATGTAAATTTTTTTGATAGTTGTTGTACAACTTATATAATTTATTTCTACCGAATTTATCTCAAATAAATACCCCGGTATATACCTCAAACAAATACCTCTATATGTAATATAGTGTAATTTTGACGCCCCTCTTAAAAATTTCTTATCTTCCACTGTGACTCATTATTTTTCTTACCAAAATTAGTGGCAGAGTCCTTCGGAATTCTCTTCTTTTACTGCGAGTTTTTGAAAAGTTTGAAAATATTTTATAGGAAAAAACTACTATCCTTTTGTACTAACATCTTTTACCTCCTTTTAATGATGGAAATTAGTTTAAAATTAATCTAACAGTTTCAAAAATGTTAACACATTAAAAAGTGCATATGCAATATAACTATTTTTTAATATATTTGTGCTTTTATAACCATCAAATTAATCTAAATTAATTTTCATCATTAAAAAGATGTAAGTACATAAATGTAAAAAGACATAGCTTATCCCAATATTTATATTCAGTTTGATCTCCATGCACCTATTTTGGATGTTTCCATGTATGATATTCCTTGGAAAATCAGTTCAAACAGTAAAGAAGAGATGATATTCAAACTGTAAAATATCCAATGCAATCCCTGAAAAATTCTTTGTCTACAAATAGTCCTTGAACTCATGAATCTGCCACTCAAAGTCCTAACATAGACAATATAATATTGTTTTATCCATTCGACCTTGTAGTGTACTAGCCAGATTGATGAAAAACTCTTATACTTATATCTCCAAATTACTTGAAGATAGGAATCAACAGATATTATTGATGTAATTTGGGTCGAAGTCTTGTAAACCTAAAAAAAAAAACAAAACTTCTTTAGAATGCAAAGTCCAAAGTGACACTAAGTTCGCTTAGCCAAACAGAAGCTGAACCCAACTAAGATTGAGTTCAGGTAGACCATGTGTCTGGTTTAACACAAGCCTTACAAAGTAAGGCGTAAACCTCTGCTCTAGAAACTTTCAGTATAGCACGTTTGATATGTGGAGCAGATGACAAATAGATGTACATTTGAAAATTTGAACAATACTTAACCTATAACCTAGAACCTTCAACTCCTATAAATGGCACATCCCCATATATTCTGAAGTTTGTTTTATTGACTCTCAATGAAGTGAATTTTTACAAAATTTTTAACTTGAGCTTCAAAATGATCATAAGACAGTTTTTCTGTGCTTTTATTTTTCAAGATTCCAAGACTCGAAGATGTATTTTACTTCAACAAAGATTATTACTTACGCACTCTTATGTTTTAATTTTTCTAATTTGTCAGTAAAACTAATATATCTAGTTTTAAAATGCAAACTCTCCAACAAACATTTGAAAGAAACTCAAATTTTTTCAACTGCTCATTCAACTAAGCCTCCTGCTTCAAATTTTGTGAAATAATCGATACCCAAATCGAAATTTAGAATTTTATTAGCATAATATATCATGGTTTCCCAATTATATCCAGGATATGGAAGCTTGTCAATTATTTATACTATAAAAAAAGTTTAATAAAGTCGGTAACATATATACAAGGAGGACTAGTTAAAGATCAACATATGAGCAATCCAATCAGAAGAACAATTATATTTTTACTAGATAAATGCAATTAGAAGTGAGCAAGTGATCTGTAATCAGACTCTAAATTCTCTCTTAAATTGAATTTCGACGACTACTTGCTGTATATATGTTGGCTGGCTTAATAAATAGAACCCCTTTTTTTTATTATCCCATAAACTTTTCAAGATAATTAATTACTCTTTGAACTTTTCAAGAGGTAATTATTTATTCCCTGAACTTGTAAAAAATATGAAAAAATTTCCATGTCAGTAAATAAATCATTAAAAAAATAATTTTTACCAGTACAGAAGATAAATAATTGCTATGCAAACTTCAAAAAGTAACAAGAAAAAATAAACAAGTTCAGGTTGTATGTATTAACCATTAAGCCTAAGTTGGCTTATCTTCATCAGCTTTTATGTTGCCAACAAACTGGTGCTTCGCTAAATATAGAAAACAAACGTGTATTTTTCCAATTTTAGGTTCATGTGCATACTGATTGGTGATAGTAGTTGAGAATCTTTGGAAGGATTTGGTTCAAATAACCCATTCCTCAACCATTTTCTTTTTACTTCTGCAAATCACAGTGTAGTAAAAAACTAGCTCAAATCTGCGCAGACATTATTGAAGAAAAAAAAAACAAAATGGTATGCTCAAATTGTTTTATTAAAAATACTCGCAATTCTAATTTCTTTTTTTTTTTATTTTGGAAAAAATAATTAACTCATTAGTTAATTATTCAATTCACTAATTAATTACGATAAAGTTAAATATAGAACAAAATATGGAAAAAGGACTTAAAGTAACTTACCCTCCAATTATTGGTGGTTCAACACACTCATGCATATCGCTCTTTCCCGACAGCATCCTTTTGAATCAATTTTTTGTTTGGGTATGAATTATAATGGTGAAGAAGAATCTAGTCTAAAAGTTGTCTAGCATTAACAAAAGCTGTATGCCATTTTTTGGGTCTCACAGATTCATTTTAAAAGAAATAACATTTTCACTAAGTGTTTCAGTAGTGCAATTTATCATGAAATTACAAAATAATTATGATAATTAGTTGAAAAGATCAAATAAAATTTTAAGGGAATTAATAGAGTCAATAAATAAGTTTATTAGGATTTATGTCTTGAACATAAAGCTATATATTAGAAACCAAATGAGGCCTGACCTTTGATTGCGTTTGTCAATAGAATATGCATATATATTGCCAAAAAAGAGCGTGTCACAGTTTAGGATCCCATATTTAGTATGTATTCTTACTTCATCAGTATTTAATTGGTTTGCAAAAATGAGGAAGCGTCACTTATAACACAAAATATATGAATGAAAAGTGATAAATTTTATTTTTAACTTGAACGAATGTCACGATATGTTTAATTAGTATGGAAACTCCGGAAAAAAATTCTTAAAATTTGCAAAAATATACAACAGCTCCAAACTATAGGAAAACGTTAAATCGATAACGAATCTCGGCATTCACGATAAAGTAGTTGTCTCCATCGTGGTATATCCGTAGCGCTAAAAGTTATAGCCTATCAAAATCGATCGATCATTATTGTCACATCCATGATCAAAATTACATATACATAAGTATGCATTGCATATGATAAATATGTAATATGTGCATTAATTTAACATTACATAAGTTATATTCTCATTTGTCTAAATGGTTTGAAAATACTTTAGAAAACCTATGAGAGTGATGTAGAGATTATTAGAAGGACAATTAGGGCTTAAAAGTAAACTAATAACGAGCGGGAGTAAATAGGCAATTTTGACAATTACGTTGATTTAGGTGTAGAGATAAGGATAAGTTATTTATCATTCATAGCCTATAGAGTTGATTAAAATTACAAAATATAACAGAATGTCTAAAAAGCAGAAGAAACATGGTATTCTCTTATTGGATCCTTTAAGCACATCGCCACCTCATACATAAAACATGATAAACCCAAAATTAAAAAGGGTAGAATAGATTTAAGTCGTGCATAAACATAAAAGAGGAAGAAAATAGAAGGGAGAGGTGAGAAAAAGGAAAGGAAGACAGAATTGGTGAGAAACCGAGAAAATAGCTAGAAATCGTCTAAATTGTAGATGCATTAGCATTACTTGTGTCGTTTGCATTCTATCTGCTAAGCAAGTGATTTTCTTCATTACTCTCTGCATGGCTTTCATTTAGAGGTCTGAATATTGAGTAAGAAGATTAGAGTGTGAATTAATTATAATTCATATGAATTGGAATGTGGGTATGTTTAGGTTTAGATTTCAGTTTGTATTCACATCCATATTTTAAGATACTTAGAGATGGATGTAAATGAAGTGTAGAATATGAAAGTTGTTGGTTTATGTGTTTAGTATGTCTCTATAAATTTTCGTAGTCTACATATGAGTATAACGAACAATGGGTACAACTAAGTGTAACGAGGTCTAATTTAAAAATCTTGTACAGAGGGTGTAATTTTGAGAATTTGTGTAGGCCTCATTAGAGCAACTTAAAGTCTAATTTTTGGTGGAAATAAACCCTTCTATATGTTTTATATGTCGATTAAATTTGAGAACAAAATGAGTACATTTGGACTATCAACTTGATAGGATGACACAAACTGTCCAGAGTGGGAATATGAATGTTTTTACATTTTGTCAACTGCCCAAAATATTGGAAGCCTATTAGAGTGGACTGAAGCATGCATCATTTAAACATCACATGCATATAATGGTATATATGCATTGTGTTGAAAGAAAATTGTGTAAATATGTGTATTAGGTGAGAAGGGCAACAAAAAGGCTTGAAAAACAAGCTAAGAGACTTGAACTTGCTTTGTCTTATGAGTGAACCTATTATGTGTATTACATGCTATATTTATATATAGTTGAAATAAATTTATTGCTATGTGTTTACATGAGATATTTGGAAAGCATTGGTTGTTGCTTATGATCTTTTATATGCTATTGGTGAAATCTTGTGAGGTCTATATGCGTTGAAATATTAGTGATGTTAATTTATGAGTTATTGGAAATGCTATTGAACAATATTTGATTATAAGTTCAACTTTTGATTTCATATGGTTTAAAAGGAATGGTATGACCAATATACTTGGTATTTGCAATTCTATTGAAAATATTAGTTATATGAGAAGGTAGATGTAACTAACTACTATGCAGAGTAAAACTTGTATAGGCCATCTCTAGAATCCATTCTACCATATTGGGCTGGTAAGCAATTTATTTGATCAGACCTACGAGTCAAGTTTATCGGATATCAACAAGATCTTTGAGTCTCTTTTATTGGTATTGGAAAGATCCTCAGATCTATTATATTGGAAACTCAGGGCAATACTCGACATATAAAGCCATTACTAAATTAAATGGACTTGCATTGCATACTTATTTTGTAATATTCCGCTCATTTATGTCAAGGAATACTGTAGCTTTATGGCTAAGTCCGATTTGATCTTGAGGATAATTGGACGTATTTTCGGGGATTAAGTGTCATCGAATCTCGAGGGAGGTCCGATGCGCATTGGAAAATGTAATATGTCGAGTATGTGATTTTGAGAGTGAGTAACGTGCAAATGATGTACGTTGTCGAGTGAGGAAGACGTACGTTATCTGAAAAATAGCATGACGAAAGTTGTAGAGATACGACATGCGTTATTTGGGATACGAGGATGATCAACGTATGCTGCCATGGTAAGATATACGTTGGGTTGTGTTTCTTCGAATCCAAGGCTACTGGATGCTTCACGATGTACGTTGTGAGGTATAACGTACGTTATGCGCCATAACAATGTATGTTGTCATTGAGTATGACATACGTTGTTTTTGAAATTGTCATCACAACGTACGTTGTCATTGAGTATGATGTACATTGCCTTTTCAAATTTCGAAACGGTGCGTTTTGATCTGCAACTCTTAAAGCGTCCGTAACTCGACGTTTTCGTCATTTTTCACTCACAATCTCTCCAAATTGCTCTGAAACGCTCTCATCTTGGTTCCCTAGCATTCTTGATCTATTTCTAAGGTAAGATCAACATCCTTTATTCATTTATAACTCATTTTCATGCATTGATTCATGAAAATGAATTTTGCCCGAATTTGAAATGGGTTTCAATTTTCAGATGATTTCTGATGAATGAATGTTAGAGGATGTTAGAATAGGTTAGATGAGATTTGTATGAACTTGATTCAAGTTTTGAATCAAGTGTACTTGAATCAAGTGATTTGATGAATTTTTGGTGAACCTAGGGCTTGGTTCAGATTTTAATGATCTGAGCATGAATGTGTGTTTTTTCTGTTGAATTTAAGGTTAGATTCGTGTTCAGAAGGTCGACTAGAGTTGGAATACATGATTGGTTTGGAGATTCATAGGTTGAATTGAAAGTTCGATAATTTTGAGAATAAAACTAGAGTCTTCTCTAGTTTTATAAATTCTAAAAAGTTTTGGCCTAGATTTGTAAATTCTAAACTTTGAAATGTGGATTTGAAATTTTGAAAGGTTGAGGTATATAATTGTAATTTTGAAAAACTTTGGACTATTTTTGTAATTTTGAGGAATTAGACTAATTCGCGATTTCTGAGAGTTCGAGTTAGAATTCGAGGATTCTGACTTATGGATGGTTAGTCGGTAACTCCAGCAGTCAATGGGGACTGTTTTGTAATTTATCGAATCTCGGAGACTAAAACGTAATTTTACACTGCTCGGAGACCAAACTGTAATTTTACGTGTATGGTATATTTTGGGTCGGGGATGATGGATTCACTCCTGACATATGTGTTCAGTGACTTCAGGGTCAACATCTGCATTTGCATACATGGATTGGTACAACCACAATACCACATATTAATATTTGCTATGTCTGTATATGTACA
>CAODLS010144980.1:0-11408 GCA_948243855.1 Flueggea neowawraea | reverse complement strand
CGTTTATTTTCGCAAACGACAAGTCGTTTCTTCTTCGCATCAAACGACACGTCGTTTCTTTCCTTCACGCGGACGACTGTGCATACACTCCCGAACGACACGCCGTTTGGACCCACGGACAGACGACTTGTAGTCCGTTTCTAATTTTCTTTCTCCCATTTTTCTTTCTTTTTTCAATTCTAACAAATTTTCACTCAATTTAATTTCACAATACACCTCAAAAATCATATTAACACCAAAAAAATATTAACACTCCAAAAATATCATTAATTAATTTAATGATATTTTAAATTAAAATTAATCCTTCAAAAATAATTAATTCGAAAAAAATTTCAATAGAAAATTTACCAAAAAATAGTCACAAAATTCAAGTTATTTCAATGTAACACGCACATTGTGTGAAAATATATACTAGTTATAGAAACAACCACACTTTCAGAGGATTGAGACGTATTCAATATTAGATACCTGCGAAAAAAGGAATCAAATAAGAAAGTTGTCCAAATAAACTGCAATCCCATAAGTAATTTGAAATTATAAGGAAAGCTTTCCAAATAGCTTACGAGAGAAGTACTCAAATAAGGCACAGAGGCTATGCAAATCCACAAAATCAGCTCCAAAATCTTACATGCGAGAGAAGGACTCAAACATGGAAAATTGCTTGATTGATGCAATATTAATCATTCACGCATAAATTGCTTAATTGGTGCAATATTAATCATTTGATTTGATTTTTCGGTAAATTTAGCCATTGATCAAATTTCTTTCTCCTAATTTCACGGCCTTCCGTATTCAATTTACTATATAAACACTGATATGTTGATTTTAAAACCCTACGTTCTTTACAAGTAAGCAAGATATGTTATTCTTTGTATTCAACATAGAAACATAGGCTTTTATTTTATGTATTCAAAACTATATGTTATCATTTCTAACAAGTTTCGTTTTGTTTTTTTAAGTTGTATTTTCTGATCTTGACTACCACATATTCGGTCTCACAATCTGTAAGTTTTCGTCTCTACCATAAGTCTCTGTTTGTTTTCTTTTGTAAATTCACTATGTGATGTTTAATTCGGAGTGTAATGTTTCATGTCAACTATATATATATTAACAAATTTAAAGGTATGTGATTATGGGCTGGCAAATCTCATTAATAATGTTAGTTGTTCTTTTTCTTTTTCAGCTTCAGTACTGAACAAACTCATGTCACTCTTTATATGACAATAGTTGTTTCCCTTTCTATGTTAGTGTAAAAGCCTATTGTTAAGGTGCTCGTTTTTACCAAGGCCCCAATCTGAATATTTTTTTTTTTGTTAATAGTGTATTAATTAAAGATGTGGAAGCAATGTGAAGAAACAAATTTATGAATGACATCTAACCTTACCCATCCAATGTATTCAATAATCAACAGAAAATAAATCTAGCATCTCATTTGTTTCTGTTATGGAAAATTGCAGATCAAATTTTCTTATTCTAAATCTCTTTCGTCTCCTCCAATCATGATGTGTTAAAGCAAATGTCATGTAAGAGGTCGACAAAGAATAACGACAAGAACTGCCAACCATTGTTTTTCTTGCTGGTACTAATCAAGTTACTTCTTCTGTTTCATTTTTTTTTTAATATTTTCAGCTTAAATTCTTTCATAATTTCTTAGAGGATGTTTACAATTGAGTTGGGAAAATAAAGTTTT
This sequence comes from Flueggea neowawraea, assembly GCA_948243855.1. Lineage (NCBI taxonomy): Eukaryota > Viridiplantae > Streptophyta > Magnoliopsida > Malpighiales > Phyllanthaceae > Flueggea > Flueggea neowawraea. The sequence continues at coordinate 9,718 of CAODLS010144980.1, read as the reverse complement.
GGGCTTTGAGTACATTCGCATCATTTTCCTGTAATTGGCAGTCATAATTTATGCATTGGTGTATATAGATTTATTTTTTTAAAATAATTTCTTCAGATTCTAATTCTTCCATTCGACAAAACCACAGTTCATGTTGGGCAGGTTAGTATTATCCTGTGTTTGTTTTGTCTAGATTCTAGGTTAATGGGTCCTGTGCAACTATCTGAATTGTTTTGATCTATTTGATGCTCTAGATTGTTCAGAAATTGGAGTAGGAGGTGAAGTGTTACTATTCTTTCTTTATACCATGCTTATTGGAATGCAATATTTAGTGATTTCAATGCTTTGCTAGAATTATAGTAGATTTTTTTTTTAAATGCTTGCTACTAAAGAAAAAAGAGAAAAAGAAGGTAGAAAAACAAATGAGGCCAATGGCTAAGTGGAACTGTTGGGAATGCATTGCCATGGCAACCTCTCTACACCTGGAGCTTTACCTTCAAATGTATCATCAGCTGTTACCAGTGTTGCATTGTGTGGTATGGTACCCTCGCAGGCCAGCTCTTCTTCAGTTGGCTCGGTCACAAATTGGGAAGGAAACATGTCTATGTCGTGACATTGTTGATGATGGTTATATGTTCAACGCTTCAGGTCTCTCTTCTGGGAAAAGTTTTACTGCTGTTATGACAACATTTTGTTTCTTCAGATTCTAGCTTGGCTTCGGCATTGGTGGTGACTACCCACTTTCTGCTGCACTCATGGCTATATGGCTAAAGTAATGCTTCACTCCTTTTTTCTATTAATTTTTAGTCTAGAACATATGAATTTTTGTTACCTATGAATACTAACAATCTACACTGTTTCAGGCATGTACTACAACCTATGAATACATACAAGATGCTTGCCATCAAATTTGGAGACAACCTGACGTGCAGATACTCCGCAGTAACGTTTTCCCATTCGAGCAATGCAAATGTCTACGATTTTCTTGAACATTTTGTCTGATTGAATCAGTGGTTGCTCCACGAACTCCACTAGTGGCATCCACTGTAACAACAAAAAAACAGGGCTCAAAGAGTTAGCAGATTTATATGATTTTCCTGGAACTGTTAGACCACTTTGGCATTATCTATTGAGAGATTTCTTTCTTAATTTCAAGATATATAAATTTGATTTTCAAGTCAAGTACAATCATTAATTTATTTATAATTAATTAATATTAGGGTCAATTTTCATATTAAAAAATTAAAAATTGATTCTCAATCAGAAGAAATAAATGAATTATAAAAAACAAAACTCAAGTACAATTGTGGCAGGCATGAATATAGCCTTATAACAAGACTACGGTCCAACTTGAGTGAAAATTTATAAATGAGTCTCTTTATTTGAATAATATTGTGCGCAGGTGCTTAGAGTCTAATATGCATGACATATTTATTATTTAAATATATTTATATATTTTAAAAAAAACGTGTTAATTTTTTTATATATTTTTATAATAAATAAATAAATACACTTTCGATTAGTGGTCTTATGATATCAATTTTACAGTTATAGCTTTGAAATTTGTCTCCCAATAAGAAAGCAGGTGTGACTAATTGTCAGAAACATTATGAGTAAGTGGTAAACTGTAATTGGTAACCAAAATTTGTGGCAGGCAAAAATTATGCTTTTATTTATTTTTTAACATGGAGGCAAAGATTATGCTAGACGAATAGATTAAGCACAACTTGATGGATTAGGGTAATTTAGATACAAGCCTTAGCTCCTTGAATTTCATAATCATCAAGACTGATCTGAGTTGATAAGGGTTTCAACATGCACACAAAAAACAGGTCTGACTTTTCGAAGGCCACATTATGAGCATGCCTGAAACCAGAGTTAAATTGAACATTAGATGCAGCATTGAATAATTGAAAGTTGGCAATTTTGCAAGAAAATTAAGTTTTCAGTACCTGAAGGCTATAACTTCCACAAATTCGGTATCAACCTGTAACCCAAAAAAAATGATATTATTGGCATGACTTATAATTGTCATAAGCTTAATGTTTATGGAGTATGAGATGCTTACACCAGTTTCTTCCTTGACTTCTCTCACAGCTCCATTGTAAATCTCCTCTGACTGATAATTTTAGAATTCACAGATCAGAGCTGGATTTTGTTTTTGTTTTTCAAAATGATATATTTATATGATCTGAAATCAAAATTATGTACCTCGTGGATGAAACCAGTTGGTATTTTCCAAAGACCAAAGAATGATGGAGCACAGAATTTCTCCTGTACCACAAGAACCTGTATTTACACAGAAGAAATACTTGTCGAAATTAACAATAGAACCTCATGAATCAAATTATGGAGGGACTGCTTGGATTTCTTTTTATAATTTCCTCTGGAGATGATTACAATATATTAAAAGAACATGAAAATTCTTTAGTTGTTATTACCTGGTGATTGCATTCTTAACACATTGTGTTGCAACTTAAGAAAAAATCACAAGAAAGGACAACAATGCTTACATTGAAACTACAAAAAGATCCCACATCAAGCTAACATATTGAATGATGAATATACTGGAATCTAAGAAATGTTTATGAACAGAAAAGAATCTTGTTTCTAATCCTTGATAAAAATGATACCTCATTTTTATCATTGACGACAAATCCACCGACTCCTACTTGATGTGAAGCATTTGCAGGAAGCATGGAAGGTCCTTCAGGAATCCAGTAAGTCATCATTACATAACCTTGCTCCGCGTGGTGATACTCAAAACCTGCCTGGAAATTGAATCAATCATCTCAGAGATGCTGTTACTTGTTGAGACCTCAAATTTGAGGTTTAATGAATTAAGAAGTGTTTTGTTAATCAAGTGTAAGAATTGACCTTGACAGCAATGAGTACAAGTTCTGATCTTTCCAATGGGAGCTTGAGCCAAACTCCCTTTTTCCCCTGAAGTTAATGATATAACAACTTGAGGATCAACACAGGGATAAATAACAATGCAGAAGCCAAAAACTCCATTGAAGGAAATTGAAATGCTTAAAACAAATTGACAATCACATTACAAATTTCAAAATCAAAGAAACAAACATGAACAAGATTAATTCATCATTTTCATTCTTAATACCATAGTGGTACAAGAGTCGTTCCAGTACTAAGAGTATAGGCCTTACGGCCAAAACAGACAATTATTCCCAAATTAATCAACAAATCTATGTTGAATAACCACGTTTAACAGCAATAGTACATAATTCTAAAGATCTTGAAATGGTCTATCATAAATGAAATCAATACCTCCCTCGAGGGGTAGCCGAGTGGCGAAGGTATGTTGTCCTCAGCGTGAGGTTGTGAGCTCGAATCCGTTCGGGCTCACTCTCACAATGTTGAGTTGATCAGGCCTCTACTGCTCGTCCTCGATGAGGTGCTACGGTGACTACACTAGTGCACGGGCCAAAGTCCGCTGCCGGTGTCAGCTATGGCTCTCGAGAATATTCCGTAGGGGTGAGGTTTATTCGCCTGCATGGTCACGCCCAGCAAGGATACGCTACCTACTGGTCGCCCCAACTCCTCTTTTCTTTCAGCAAAAAAAAATGAAATCAAGACCGCCACTTGAGATTGACTCAAGTGGTTGGGTGTGTTATTAATTATAACGTCTCAGATTCAATCCCTTGTAACAAAGAATAACTAAATAAATAAATGAAATCAAGACCAACTGAACATTGGAACTCAATTTGTGAGCATAGAGCAGAAAGAAGGAAACTTGCCTTTGTTTTCCAATGTGAGAGAGAAAGATGAAGGATAGAAGCAAAAGCATCTGGATTAGCCGGTAGACAATCTGGATCTACAACAACTCCGCCATACTCATCATCGAATGCTTCAAGTACTTTCATGTTTGTGGTGGTGAACAAACTAGAAATACTACCATTATTTCTTCCATTAATCTCACAGAAACAATCATCTGCCACAATTGATTCTCTGTCAACTGAAATAATATAACCCTCTTTGACACATAAGTGCCATTTGAAGTACTTGAATATGACGCCCTTGTAATCACCCATGAAAAAACAATCAAACCAAACATTAATTTCATTACAATAACACAAACTAAACCAAACTGGTAAAAAAACAGAACAAGTAGACCAATGATAAAATTTGAGAGATGAGATTCTAAAAGCTCACTAGTATCAAATCTGTAACCAAATTTACCAGAAAAGAAGCAAAAAAGAAGGAATTACCTTTGCAAGAACTGAACTTTGGAGAGAACCCAACGCCAATTACATGTCTGAAGTCTGAAACTGGTGCCAAATGTCCACTTCTGAAAAGGGCTATCTCTGATAAAGATACTGATTTGGAATCAACCAACTTCAGCTCCATTATTACTGATACTGTACTATCAACTTGCCTGGCAACGAGACTCTAAAATATACGTGACCAAAAAGAATAATCCTTAATTTGATTCTATTAACAAAAAATCTTGATCCAAACAAGGAAATGGAGTGGGATTCATCGTCCATTCGGGGTCAACAAGACTTCCAACATGGTCCAGATTTTTACTTAGAAGCGACAAATACAACTCATGCAAAATTTAGTATCAATGATCAGGAAAAATGGAGGACTAATTTGGCATTAAATGGATGAAATGTGTGGTGTGAAATGGTCGGTGAGTATGAAAATGACAAAATAAGTAGGCAAAAAAATATAAGAGAACCAAAAAGTATCTCCTTTTCAATTACAATTACAGCTAAAAATGAAGAAAACGAGGGAACTGTAAGTACTCTGAAATTGTGTAGAGAAAGAGAGATTTGTAGTGAAGTCACTGAATGATGTAGGGAGGGAGTGAGTTTAAACAAATGGGGATTCTCATGCTGACGCGCCATTGTAGGACGTGGCTATGACTAGGCAAAGCTCATTTTTATTGGAACCAGTTTTGTGTGCGTGGTACGTAAGTGATAAAAAAACTTGTATTAAAATTTTAAATAATCATATAAAATATGACTAAATTAAACACAAACAAAGATCAAGTGGCTTGTACGCATGTATTTAGAGAAGGTAATCAAATGGCAGATTGTTTGGTTAACTTCGGTCACGAGGCAGCTGAGAAACACTGGTGGTCTTTTATTGTACCGTATTATTTGTCATTGTTTTATGTTTTATGATAATTTCAGTCGAAAAGAGTCTTTTTAGTTTGTTAATTGTTTTTGATTACATTGATTTATAGTTTATAATTTTGAATACTTATTTTTTTATTAATAAATTTTAGAGCATAAAAAACACAAACAAAAATACATTAAATAAACAAAAAATATTTAAAATGATTTTGTTCTTTATATAGCTAACCTAGTATATTACCAAAAGAATAGTTTGGTATAAAAATTCACTATAAAATATTACAAATAAATTTACGAATATAGTCCAATTTAACCAAACCACGTGTTAAAAGATAAAACTTTTCTTAGCCCACCTCCTGGGAGGTGGTATGGCGGAAATGAGCATTGTCTCAGTGTCTCCTATCCGAGTTCGAGACACATCCGTCTTTCCTATTGGCCTCAGATATTTCCGTGCCAATAGGCTAACGCTAACTCCTAGCGAGTGTCGTGGTAAGTCTCCGTCGGTCACCACCGAGCAAAGCAACATTTCATGGCGGGGGAGTATTTGTCTGCATTGTTATGCCCAGTAGGAGTACGCCACTACCGGTAGCCCCGACTATCTTTTTTGCTGAAAAAAAAACTTTTCTTATCCCATTGTTTTATGAATTAAAAATTATAAATTTGCTACGGTAAGAGTGATGTGTGAATTACTTGTCACGATAATAGTGAATTTGGAGCTCATGGCGATTTACACTGGTCCAAATTCACTAATAAATTAGTATCTAGACATGTTATTTTCAAATTAAAACCGGTGAACTGAACTAAAATCAGACCTGTCAAAACCGGTCAAAATTGGAACCGAACCGAAACCGGACCAAACCGTGAGAACCACAGTTTGATTCCAGTTCTTCCATTTTAGAAACCAGAACCGCCAATTCTGGAACCGACAACAAGTCTATTAGGCTGTCCACAACACGGCTAGGATCCCGTATTGGGATCCTAGCCGCTAACATGGAGACAAGTTACTGCGTCCCCATTTCGTAGTCCGTCCTCCTGTGGGAGGACAAACTACATGTGTCAGGCGCGAGATCATCTTTTTTTTAAAAACAAAATCTGACCGTTGGGTCGTTTTGATCCAACGATCAAATTTACTCCAACGGGGATTAAAATAACATTGTATTTAGTGAAAAACTGAGTAGGCGTCCCGCGAGACTCTTAAAGTAGCTCATAAGTTACGGATGAAAAAACTGAGGGGCTAAGAACTGAAGACTTTAATAAAATAACAATAAAAATGCTGAACAGACATCTCGTCAGACGACTTCAGTGACCCTGAATTATGAGTAGCTTTAGTATCATTGTGTTCTTGTGATGATTTATTCAAGGTTGTAACAGTGATGATATTCTCTTTTTCTTCTCAGTGGAGCAAATGGCGATTGGTAGCGGGAAATGAACTTTCGAAAAGACTGATATATAATGATTAAGAAAAATAGAGTTGGAAAAATAATAATTAAAACAAGAAATTAAACTCAAAATAAAAATGTCAATTAAAGCAGCATTCTTGCTTAAAAAATCAATCCTTCTCCTTATTTATATAATTTTGCATCACTACAGTGTTAGAAAGCATTTTTACTTGGATTAAAATCGAGGATTCTGATGGATTGTACTTTCAAATATTACCATGCAGATAAACATTAGCTGATATAGATAAAGGAGTCATTTATATAAAAAAAAATAAATTCTAAAGGACTGATGTGTAATGAATAAGGGAAATAGAGTAAGAAAAATAATAATCAGAACAAGAAATTGTTGTGACAAAAAGAATAGGTAATTTTAAAAAGATAAATAACTGAAGTATGGTTCAATATTCTTGTTAAAAAATTAATCATTCTCCTTTTTAATTCTTTTCTTCAGTGGGCATTATTGGTTTACGTCTTCACTGTCAATCTCTATTGGTACCTCTTCAACATATTTTTCAATTTTATCAACAATAATTTGCTTTGTTGATCGATTTTAGTCTCTTGTTTTAGTCATTCTATAAAATGCACAACACCAACTTCCTATAAAACACACTTTTTTCAAAATTATTGGTTTCATAAAAATTTAAAAAAATTTAAGTTGATCAGCTTCTGCTCATCATTATCCTAATAAATTAAAAATTAATATATTTATCATGTATATATATCTATCATAACACTTATAAAGGTGATAAATGATAAATAATAAAAAATAAATTAAAATGGTAATTTAAAATTGAAAAGAAAGATAAAAGTGCCTACATTTTTTTTCTTCATATCCGTTCATTTATATATATTATGATCTGTAGAATTTCGGTTCAACCAAAATAATTGATTCACTTCTTGATTGATTTAAAGTTTCTTTCTATTAATTGAGACGAATTAATAGAATAAATTGATAAAAAAAGTATTAGTGAAATGTACCATCCAGTTTGTAATGAAGTGATAGAAACTTCTCTCTTAATTAGATGTATCTTATGTGAACTTTAAATATAGAGAAACTTTGCTTTAAAACTCGTTAAGGAGAGTTTTACTCCACTCATACGGATCATATCCGCTCAAATATGGATTTGATATCCATCTAGATACCACGTGGTTTAAAAGGAAAAAAATGTGTACAATATAAAAAATATAATAGTTTTTAATTTCATTTTGGCAAGAGGGCAAAGGAAGAGTGCTGTGTGAGTCAGCCCAATTAATTGATATTTAACTAAATATGTTCTTAGTGGGAGTAGGGCATGTGTTGGAAGCATATTCTTGGTGGAAACTGGAGACACGATTGTTATGCATAATTTTATTTATATAAGTTAGTTCAGGTTATGGAGATTCTCTTCTTAGATGGTATCTCATAATGTGGATAATGATGAAGTTTTGCAGGATTAAATAATGTGTTTTCTTATAGCATATGCTCATCGTGGTTAGAAATGAGAATCACCGATCCTAGAAGAATAAGTTTGTTTGTTTTGGAATATAGGGAGTTTTTTTTTTTATTTTGGCATATTGATATTGTATGTTTACGTACAATTTTCAAAATTTCTGATAATTTTTCTATTGTTGAACTATTTAATCCATCAAATTTACCGATATACAATGCACATCAACTATGTACTACTTAATTTATTAAAAACAAACACTATCATTACTATTTAATTATATTGTGATTCCGGAAAGATGTGATATATTTTCTATTTTCTTTGTTATGCAATTTTCTAGACGCAAATCTAGACGTTTGCTAATTTAATTTAGCAAGCCAACCACAAACAAAAACTGATCAGTAATATATAACATTATTGAACTCAGGGTGGCTCACATCGGTGACATTATTGACGACAACAATGGTGTGACGCGAGTAAGACTAGAAATTGGCATGAACTTAGTCGTGTAAGACTTGTATCACTAGAGCAATAACATCGTCTCATGAAGGATAAAAGATTCCAAGTGTTTTTAGTTTGAGCACAGGCTGGTCATTCGCACAAGGAAATTGGGCAACAAGAGCATTTCTCGTTTCTCGCTCAAGCTTTGTGTTTCACAAGCAAGCCAGCGAGATCGTGGAAATGGCCAAATATTGTGTGGCTTGTGCAAGAGGAGTTTGATCAATCAAAAATCAGTCTTAATGCAAGTAACAATCTAAATTATGGCATCAAGTTGGAAGTAAGCCTTTTGAAACTGAGTGGTCTCAACGTCTTGCTCTAGCAACACATAAATGACAAAAGTGAGATTATATAGTACATGCAGTGGTGGAGCCAGGAATCTGGTTAAGTAGGAGCCTGATTTGCTTAGCCAGATTTTTGGCTCCGCGATGTGTACGACAAAAAAAATATATAAAATAGAAAAATTAAATTAAATATTCGAATACATGTCGAATTATACAACTATTTTTGCACATTCGAACCAAGAGATGATAGTTGATTTCGACGAGTTGCCATACACTGAAAGCGTTGCAAAATAGATCTTATTATCAATAGGTATACAAATTTCTTGCTCGATATATATCATCAGGAGGTCATTCATCCATTCATCTCTCATTCTATTTCGCAAATCTGTCTTGATAACATTCATGACAGAAAAAACTATTTTAACAAAAGCAGTTGCAACTGGAAGAAGCGATGTCAATTTAATCAAACGATATTACCAAAGAGAAGACTTGAGATTTTTCTGTTTGAACAAACTTCTTTGCAAGACTTCCCAAATCTTGAATGTTGGAGAATTCCTCGTTATCTTCTATATTAGAAATATAAGTTCGAAACTGATGAGGAAGAATCATAAGTTCTTCCCAAGTGAATTCTTCTGGATAAAGTTCTGCAAGATGAACTAACTTTTCAATATTGAAATTCTAGAATGAGTTTTTTGGTGCAAAGAAGTAATTATGTATTCGTCTCTGGAAAAAAATTTTTCATCTCTTGTATGAGTAAATCGAGAACCTACAAATAAGAAAAAAAAAGTTTTTAATTTAGTGCGATGGTAGAAAATAAGTAAAAAGATATAATTGAAAGAAAAAAATATGTATAATCACTACACAATAAATCTCCACCCAATAATGGTGATAATTGGTAACACGACCATCTCACTTCATACGAACACGTGATTTGATGGTATCTTCCATATTAATAACATCAATGGAATTAGTCACACAAAATTTCTCCA
>CAODLS010144959.1:0-21271 GCA_948243855.1 Flueggea neowawraea | reverse complement strand
AAAAAATACTACAATAATTGAGAAAAATAACCCATTACGAACTCATAAGTAAAAGACTACATATATTCCTTATTAAATCTTCCTTTAGTCCTCATCATAGTTAGATGGAGCAGTCCATACGCTATTCAAGAAAACTCATATTTTGTGTGCATCTTTTACCATCCACATGATGAAATGAGATGATGTTAAGCTAAAGAAAAAGAGAGAGACAAAAGCTGCAACTCTTGGCCCTTCGATAGCCTTGCTATCACTTAAAGAATCAACATATCCACGCACACACATACACATAGAGACAAATAGAATGATTAATTTAGGAAAAATACCAAATAGATAGATTAATTTTGGAAAAATATGATTTGAGTTAAGATAATTTTTTTATTCAATCTAAGTTATTATTTAATTGTCTCTACAGTTTACTGTATTATTCCAAAAATAGTTATTAAAGTAGAGGTAATTACCTTGTGAGTTTATTTTTATAATTATGTTTTTTTATGTATCCTATATTATATTAAAATTTTTGAAATGCTAAAATTGGGATTCAAATTTCTGAAATACCTAAATATATATAAGCGGTTGTCTTCTCTCACGCGCTTTCTCTCTCATTTTCTCTCTCCTCCCTCATCTCCTCTCCGTTTGTCCTCCTTCTCCTTCTGCGCCTCCCTCTCTTCCTTCTCTCTCCACAGGTGAAATACTCCCTCTCCCCTCACATTTTCCTCATTAACAGAAGCTCTAATCGCAGAAGCAACAGAGAGATTGAAAGAAACACCACAACCAGACCACAATTAACATGACGGAGAAACTTATCGAAGAACAAATCGTCGAGTTCAAGGAGGCTTTTAGTCTCTTCGACAAAGACGACGACGATACTTCTTCTTTATTTTAATTTTCCCCTTCTTTTTCTTTGCCTTACATTTTGCTTTGAAATCTTCGTAGTTATTTCCTCTTACATGCAGTTTTCACTTTAGGCTCACCATTGTTGGGGATCTAGCTTCTCTAAACTGCAATTTAGTTCCTTATCACCATTATACAAAGTTCACCTTGAAAGTCGTAACATTGCAAGTCATGGCCATGCTGCAAGGGTTGCTCTCAACTGAGAATAGGCATTGTTAGGTTTGTTTTGTAGTTTTCGATTTTATCCATGGATGTTCTTGCTTAACACTCAAGGGGTCATCTGATTTTACCAATTTAGTTTGCAGGGAACTTCAACAGGAATAATACTTTAGTCATCTTGAATGGAAATAGTCATGTTTACTTATTTTATTGTAATCTCGTCATACTTCAAATATTGGATACAGGGGTCTACATACCGTTTTTAAGTTTGGTGCTTGCAAAATAGCTTGTGTTTAGTTCTTACTTAAACCAGTTATGAACTACGGATGTAGGAACAACCAGGACTTGATGGTAGCCAAAATTGTGAAATGTGACGATTTTGAACTTTAAAAGAGCACCAACCAAATATTCTTTGATGATGATAAACTCTTATCTTGTACTTATTTTATGTAATTGACCAATTAAATTTAAAAATTTTTGTGAGATGTACTCATTTTATTCTCACTTTTTGTAAGCATTTTTGTGGTAAGGTACTAATTTGTTCTCACTTGATACTTAATTTGCTCTCATTTTGTACTCGTTTATACCTAGTTTATTCTTATTTTATACTCAGTTTGTACTCATTCGCACTCGTTTGTAATTGGTTTGTTATCATTTTGTATATTTTCATATCCAGATTAATGAGTTGTTCTCATTTTGTACTCTTTTTTGTATATGGAATAATGAGATCAGTTTATTCTCGTTTTGTACTTATTTTATCATGTGATCAAACTTTTCTGATGTGTGGTCAAACACATGGTCAACACATTGTCAAACTTCTGACATGCGGTCAAAAGGTGGTCAAAGTCAAAGTTTAACATTTTTGAAATTGCAACAAAAGAGGTTCTATTTTTGTATACATTTTGGATGCTAATGCAATTTAAAAATTTGAATTTATTTTTTGAATATTTGAGATAAAATCCCATTAAAGTAATAGTAATTTTTATATTAAAAAATAATTTAATAAATTGATTTAAATTAAGACCAAAAAAATTATTTCTACCTAAAATACCAAGCAATGCTTATTAATTTGTTAACATAGGTCTTGTGGCCTTAAAATGGAATGTGTAAGTGCGCCAAAGAGTTTTTTTTTTCTTTTGATAAAAGCGCCAAAGATTTTTATGAAACATTTTTGATATATTAAGGTAAAATAATATTATCCTTTTCGTATTTTGTAATAAAAATACAGTTATTAAAATTTGTAATTACCAAACATGGTATTCCAAACAAAGAGTAATGACTGCAGCCATTTTTCGTTGTGGTATATTGAACTTCAATTTTGCCCTAGTCAACTTACCATGTCACCTTATAAATGTTATTGAACTTTTCTTCACTAAGATAATGAAATGATGTCACATCATCAAATAAACATTAGTGACAATCAATATTCTAATAAATTTTTATTTAAAACATATAACTTATGTCGAGGTTGGATAGCTTAGTTGGTAAGCACTCACACCTAATATTATGATATCCTAGATTTAAATCACAAACTGGGTGGGATTTTCTAGAAAACAGGTAGTTTATGAAAATTTGGACAAAAAATTAACTTGTTGGGAAAATTGAAATAACATTTGAAGGTTCGTTTTTTTTATAAGTCGGTGTTGTATAATAAAAGTCACAACCACCAAATTAGTGGTTGTGTATCAATCTCACAAAGCCAACACCACACGATAAGTAATCTGCCTCGAGGGCTACCATTACAAGCATTGAGATAACGCTGTAATAAAGGTTCAATACTTATACATATATTTTAAAAAAAATTGGATCAAAGGCGATAAAAACGTATCAGTTTAATATGTTGAATGGTGCTAAGCCATATAGATAAGTCTTATGCATAAAGTATCGGCACATCCAACAATTATATCCTCGTTGGAGTCGTATCTCTCCCCCGTTGGAGTGTTCTTCCCTTCTCTAGGGTTGTAATCTCACATTGGAGTCGTATCTCCTCCCCGTTGGAGTCTTCTTCCCTTCTCTAGGGTTGTAATCTCACGTTCTATTTCTCTTTCATCCTGGTGACTTTTCCCTTTGCTGGTTCCATCCTCAACTACCACATTTACTACCTCTAAACCCTAGTGTAATGCTCACACCATGACTCTCTTTATTACATTGGGTTTTAGATCTGACAATTGGAGGGTGAAAATATTTATACTGTGATCCTTCTTCATATATTGGGTTTCAAATCTGACAATTGGTGGGTCAAAACACTCTTCATCGTGTCTTATGTTCAGAAATTTTCAACGAATTGTGAGGTTGGGGTTGAGTGAATTTAATACAGGGGGGATGCTGAGGAATTAAGGGAGTATTTCGGGGCATGAAGAGGTGTGTTGTGCAATATCGGTAAGAGATGAAAGTGAAGCACACCAGAATGGGTTGATTTTTCTATTGGGAGGACAATTAATGTTGGAAGTATAAACCAACAATAGAGAGGCCAGGAAAGGGAGATAGAGGAAGAGGGCTTCTCTACAAAGGAGGTGGAGCGAACATAGGTTTTTGGATCATCACCCAGAATTTTTGGGTTTCAAGTGGAGAACCGAGAAGGGATTGGTTAGAACTTCGATAATTTACAAGCTAAAAGGGCAAGGAGGCAGCTCAAGACCCCCAAGTCGCCATGATAATAATGAGCTCGAATTGTCAAGGTCTTGGTTGCTCCTTGACAGTTCAAAAACTCAAGGAGATGCTTCAGAACAAGTAAACAACCATAGTTTTCCTCATGGAGACAGGGAAAATAGATGAGGCTATGGAAATTGTTAGGTATAGATTTGAAAGGAAATGATATGTTGCACCGAGAGGCAATGGGGGAGGCTTGGCTTTATGGTGGAGAGATGACTGTGATTTAAACATTTTGGCCAAAGATAGGAATTATATACATGTTGTGCTTAAAGAAAGGGAGGTGGAGTGGGATGTTTCGTTTGTTTATGGGGCACCTAGAGAGGAGGAAAGACAAGGTGTATAGAGTAACCTGTATCAATATCACCAAACCTACATAAGACAATGGTTGTGAATGGGAGATTTTAATGCCTATTTGTGGGAGGAAAAAACATTAGTTCCAATCCTCCAAATCGATATCAAATGGAGCTCTTTAGAGATTGGGTGCAGGAGTGTGGTCTACTTGATCTTGGTTTTGTTGGAGAGGTCTATACTTAGGATAATGGTAGAGAGGACGCTGCCAATACTAAAGAGAGACTTGACCGCGCTCTAGTAACATTTGATTGGAATTCCATATTTCCAAATGCATTGCTGGAGCATGGTTATCTTGTCAGGTCCGACCATAGACCAATTTTCTTATGGTTAAACAAGCAAGAGGGAAGGGTCAGAAAGCCGAGACGCTAGGACATTAGATGGGAAACTAAAATGGGGTACAAGGATGTAGTCAAAGAGGTTTGGGAGAAGGTGATCACGGGCTCTCCACAGTTCAGCATAGCAACAAAACTCAGAAGGTGTATGAATGCTTTGCAGAGGTGGGGACGAAGTAGTTGTACAAATAGTCGTAAGCTCATTAAGTCGCTGAGCAAGGACTTACAGGGTATTCAATGACTTGAGCCCACTGCCGAGAATAAGCAGCAAGAGAGGGCAATTCTCAAACAATTAGAAATGGCTTATAAAGATGAAGAAATGTATCGCGCGCAGAAGGCGAGTTTTAATGGCTTAAGTTGGGAGATTTGAATACTAATTTTTTCCATGCCTCTATGATCAATAAAAGGAGATATAATCGAATTAAAGGGCTTAAAGGGGACACTGGGGAATGGATCATTCAGGAGAGGGAGCTATAGGATCACATCCTAAAATTCTTTCATAAATTGTACACCACCTAAGGAGCCTCATTAGACAGTGATGAGATTTTACAGGCAATCCTGACTCTTGTCAATGCAGAGAGGAATGCGGTTTTGACAGCCCCAGTTACTGAAGAGGGAGTTCAAAGGCATGTTTTAGCATAAGTCCTTCCAAAGCTCCTGGACTCGATGGGTTCTCACCGAGTTTTTTTCAGCAAAATTGGGCTTTGGTTAAAACAGATGTGACAAGGACCATTCAAAGTTTTCTCAGCAATGGCCATCTGCTTGAAGAACTAAATACCGCTAATGTAGTGATGATTCCAAAGGTACCCTATCATGAAACTATAAAGATTTTTAGACCTATATCTCTTTGTAATGTGATTTACAAAATCATTTCGAAAGTGCTTGTACTTAAGCAGAAGCCTTACCTTAATGACATGATATCCTCGAATCAAAATGATTTTGTGCCAGGGAGGATGATCCAGGACAATATTATTATTGTCCATGAATGCTTATTTAATATGCGTAGGAAAGTTAAAGGGAGGGTGGGTAACTTAGCTTTAAAAATCGACCTTTACAAGGCATATGATTGTGTTGAGTGGGATTTTTTTTACTAAGTGTATTAAGAAGGTTTGGGTTTAATGATGTGTGGTCAAATTGGATTTTTCAATGTATATCTACAGTACAGTATATCATTCAGTTTAATGGTCAACTTCTTAAGCCCTTCCTTCCATTGAGGGTTTTAAGACAAGGAGACCCCCTCTCTTCTTACTTGTTGCTTTTTGTTTCAAAGGCTTTGTCGAGGTTTATAGAGCACCGCAGGCACCAAGAAGTAGTGGAAGGTTACAAAATTAATAGAAGATGCCTGGTGATCTTGCATTTACTTTTTGTAGATGAAACTTTTGTGTTTGCTAAGGCTGACCTATCTGAGATTCATAAGTGGAAGGAAATTTCACTCAGTTCTCTTTAGCATCAAGCTTGAAGATCAATTTTGAGAAGTCCAGCATCGTGTTTCCTCTGAGTGTTAAATCCAACCTCAAGCAGGTGATTTTGGATTATTTTGGGTGCAAGGAGTCGAATGGGGAGATATTTATTTGGGTTTGCCTCAAATGTAGGAAGATCAAAAACTCAGGCCTTACAATTTATCATTGAAAGAGTGAAGGCTAAAGCTCAAAGATGGAAGGAGAAGCTTCTTTCACTAGCGGGTAAAGACGTACTGGTTAAGACAGTGTTGCAGGTTCTTCCGGCATACTCTATGGCTGTGTTTAGATTCCAACATGAGAGAATCCAAAAAATTTAGGAAGTTCTGGTGGGGTGCTGACATAGATAGAAGAATGGTGCATTGGGTTGGGTGGAATAAATGAACACTGTCTAAAAAGTGTGGCAGATTGGGATTACGAGAACTAGCCTCGTTCAATCAAGCTCTACTGAATTATTCATCAACTGGAGGCATTATGGGTACAAATCATTAGAGGCCAATACTTCCATAGTGGTAATTTCCCTTTGTGCCAGACTAAAGATCATGGAAGCTGGGTTTGGAGGAGTATTTTATGGGGAAAGGAAGCTCTTTGTAAAGGGATAAGGTGGAATGTTGGCAATGGAGCATTATTCCAATTTAAGATGCAACTTGGGTTCAAAATCTACCAAAATTCAAAGTTTTCACTCCAAGGAAAAGTGGAGAAACACTTGTTAACGTAGCTGATCTGATTAGTGCCACCGGGGGATGGTAGGATGAAGCAAAACTGAAGACTAGATTCTCAGCTGGTGAGGTGGAGGAAATTCAAAAGATTCCAATCTCCTCAACTAAAATGGATGAATTGGTCTGGCATTTCAGCAGGAATGGGAGTTTCAATGTTAAGTCATGTTATCAGCTACTAAAGACATAGGTAGAACACCACATATTTGGAGCTAATAGAGTTAATCCTTTTTCGGGCTCGGATGCCCTTTGGAAGCACATGTGGAAGCTTAAGGTTACTCCTAAGATCAAGCATTTTATCTGGAAGGTGCTAAGGGACGCCCTCCCCACCTTGGAGAATCTTCATAAAAGGAATATGTCTAGCAATCCAATCTGTCCCATTTGCGAACAACAAGCAGAATCTGTCAAACACATGTTGCTGGAGTGTTTCCATGTCATACCAGTATGGATTAGGAGCTATTTATCCATTCTTGTTGATGCAATCCCTTTTATTGATTTTAGAGAATGGTGGAAATACATGTGTAATGTAGCCAACAATTGGGAAAAAAACATTAGAACAAATTGCTGTGACTTGCTGGTTTTTATGGAAGTCTAGGAATGAGAAGATATTTTGAAATATTCTTCCTAATCCAGCTGTAATTAAAGCGAGGATTAATAACTACATCAAAGAGTTTGAGACAACTGTTTGGGAAATACATGATGAAGGTGGGAAGTCTCTTGCTATGACGGGGATGGAAGATAAGACTTGGAAGAAACCCAATTCTGGCTTTATAAAAATTAATTGTGACACAAGCCACAATCCTAGCATTGACGACACAGGTATTGCAGTAGTTGCCAGGGATGTTGCAGGAAATATTCTAGATGTCACTACAATTAAAAACAAGGTAGGAAATGCATTGGTAGGAGAGACTGAAGCAATTAAATATGTTCTTCTTATGGCAAAAAGAAATGAGTCGAGCAGGCTACATGTCACAACCCAAATTCAGACCATGAGCAGCGTACAAAATGAACCGTCTATGAGAATCTGACTCATCTCGCACAAATCTCAGAAGACGAGACATGTTACCCAACTTATTTGTTTTTCAATTCTTTATTAAAATTGGGTAAAAATAAGTTAAAATGTAATATATATATATCAAATATAAACAAAACATGTAAGTAAATCAGTAAAATATATAACACAAATATACAAAATGAAACCTAAAACCCAACAACATTTCGATGTGGAGCTTTACCTTAACCATATACAAAGCTCGATTAAAAGGGCACTCACAACCGAAAGAAGTGTCTCACTGAGCGACGGGTACTGAACAACCGTCGGATGCCAAAAATGCTCCTGAAAAATATTAAGGGAGGGGGTTGAGATAAATTTTAGTGAGGGACGACACTCTTGATCGCCTCATACGTGCATCACAAAGACCTTTTGAAAACAGTTTAAAAATATTACAAGCTCATATGTATAATATCATATACATTATACTACAAATAATATCTTCTAAAATATTTCCAAAACGTTTGCAATCAAAGCAAACAACATAATTAGGCGATATTATCAAATAATATTATATATCTTATATATAATATAACTGGATAATGGGACTAAATACATGAGTGGTATTACCACTAAATGTCACTAAAATATGTGTGTCTGATTGAACACATGGTGACCAAACTACCCTGGTAACTAAGGGTCTTTTTTAAGTATTGGCATACTAAAGGCTACGTATCTCGTAGCTGAGTTGTCCCACATGTATATATAAAACTCTTAACAGACAAGAGGTATATCAGAGTTATAAAATCAGAGAACTGATATATATATATATATATATATATATATATATATAACAATTTAAAATATGCAAGAAAACAAGTTTATCATATAATCGGTTTTAATTAGACAATCTATTACTTAATCAGATTACAGGTGATATCTTAGCATAACAAAAATAATAGGATTTCAAAAGACACGGCCTAAATGTCTAAAGTTGTCACCGCACTCACTGGAGTCCAAAGCAAAAGCTAGACCAATCATGCACCACAAGAAGATATCAAAATGTGACACTAGTACTGTGGCAATACTGAATGCAATGCAAATGCAAATGTTGATGCTCACACGATACACAAAACCTATTTCGATCAAAGATTTATTGATCTTGACTTAGAAACCAGAATCTATGTAAAATTATAAATTAGTCCTCCAACTTTTGCAAAATTATATCTCAATCCTCAAAGTGTGTAATTATCAATTTAATCCTCAAAATGTATGAAGTATCAACATTAATCCTTCATATGACCAAAGCACAAAAACTACACGTTAAGTCCCTAAAATATACAACTTACTCGAGTAATGAATTGCCTTACTTAAGTAACTGAGTCTTTCTCTTACTCGAGTAACCATAATACTTACTCGAGTAACTGGACCCTTGTATTAATCGAGTTACAAGTTCATCTACTCGAGTTGACATTGGCCTATATTACTCGAGTTATCACTTTTCCTTACTTGAGTAAAACACGGCCTCGGTTACTCAAGTAACAAACCGTGTTACTCGAGTAACACCTTCAGACATTCAAAACCGAATGAACTAAACATTTCAGGCACTTCAATCCGATTCTATACCGTTTAACACTTAGCCAACAATCAAATAACCAAGCCCAAACCATTCTACCGATTTCCCGAACTCCAAACCCACCCATGTCCAACAACAGAATGATTCCAACAACCCAAAATCAAATTTCGAAACCTACCACATGAACCAAGAGTGATAACCAAGCTTAGAGTAGAATTCTTACCCCAAATCCATGACAAACTAAACCAAGATGGAAAGAGAACGAGAGGGATATGTCTGAGGGTTTGGGAGAGAGTTCAGAAAGTGAAAAGTGTTGAATAAAAATGGATAAACTCAGTTTTATATGCCACTAGCCGCCACACCGCTTGCCCAGAAACATGGCTTACTCAAGTAAGCCCCACTCTTATTCGAGTATGACAATTCAAAATTTTAGAATTTTTTGCCACGTTTACTCTAGTAACTATCTTGTTTAATCGAGTAAACCAACTCTCAAACTACTCGAGTTATTCCTTCATCAACTCGAGTTATCAGGGCCTTTCATTGCTCGAGTAATTCTCATTTTACTAGAGTAAACATGCCTTCTTCACAGTAAAATTCGAAAAAAAAAATTGTTCTCCAATTTACCAAAATGAACGGGTCCTTTCATTACAGGTGGAATCAGATTGTCAGGTTTTGATGAATCAGTTGAGTCTCAAGGAACATGAATGGAGTTGTGAGATAAGAAGCATCTGTTGGGACATCTCAAAGCTACAGGAGAATTTTCATTGTTGTAATTTTAAATGGATTCCTAGGGATGCTAATAGAGTTGCTAACTTTACAGCTAGGTTGAGCATGAAAGATGTGAATGTTAGAGATTAGACTTGTAATGCTCTAGAAACTATTGTTTCTTGGTAGATTGAAGAGTCAAATCAATGAAATGCTTATTTTGCTGTAAAAAAAGTTATATCCCATTGGCCCAAATGATTTTAGACCCCACGTGATGTGAGTAAAACCAAGCATACCCTTGTATGTATTGTGAGTGGGAATGACAATGAGTAAGATGTGAATATGCCCCAATTGGTTGAGTCTGGTCGTTATCACTTAATGTTTACAGGTAGACGTTTCATGTTCGAACCTTGGTGAAAGTAAGAGATAAAATAATTGAATTGGACTTTGTCCACCTCTTTACCTTTTTTAAAAAAGAAAAAAAGAGTAAGATACAAATATGGTATGCCAATATCCTAACAATGAAGAGCATGACATTATAACAAATAGAGTCCAAACAGAACGCAATTGCCATACAATCAGTGTTTGTAAGAGTTGCTCATAACAGAATGTATCTTATCCTTATTATCCTGCCTCAAGCTTGGAGGACGAAGGACTCGAAGCTTGTCCCGAAAGTGCAAGAACTGGGAAATGGTCAACAGCTTTGAAAGTAAGTCTGTCACTTGATCTTCAATGTGAATGCGCTTGACCGAAAGAATCTTCTTAGCCACTAAGTCTCTCACAAAGTGGAAGTCGATTTCAAGGTGTTTGGAGCGCAAGTGATACACCAGGCTGGCCGACAAATAGGAGGCGGAGATATTATAGCACCAAAGTGTGGACGGAAAATGACAAGGGAAACCAATTTCGTGCATCAATGATTCAACCATAAGAATTCGGAGGCAACAGAAGCTACCGCCCTGTATTCGGCTTCTGTAGTGGAACGGGTGACTTATGTTGTTTTCGTACCGACCAAGATATGAGATTAATGCCCAGGAAAACAACAAACCCTGACGTGCTTTTTCTATCAATTGAACCGCCCCATTTGGCATCCGAGAACACAGTAAGAGAAGCACAAGAAATTGATTTAATGTGCAGACCGAAAGATTGGGTGCCTTTGAGATACCGTAATATGCGCGTCTCATAGATTGCCAATTAGATTCAGTGGGAGCAAGCATCACCTAGGATACACTACGGTGGGAGTATCATGTATATGTTCATTGAAGGAACCTTATTAGGGCAATAATAATTATAATTGCTGAAAAAGAAAATCGCTTAGGTGTAACAATCCATCCAAAACCTGAATTTGGTAGTTAAATGGACATAGATCATTATCCATAATTAGTGAAATTCGAATTCACAAAATTATAATCGTTCAATGAACTTCGAGAGAATATAAAATGTACGCATTGTAGCTAATTGATTGTTGAATATATATGTGTATTTGCCTTTGATAATTAATTTTGGACCTGCGAATGGGTGAAATATGGAAGTATATTCTACTCGTTTCTGGCTTGCAATTATTGTTTTTTCATCAATAAGTATGGCTTAGTTACAACATGGTTTAGTTTGCAAATATCTCACAATCGATAGCGATAAAGATGCAAGACTGTTTCGTGATCTAGATATTACAGGATCGATATCAATGCAAAATGCATAGTGTGGAATAAGGAAGCAAAGCTCCCTTCCTACGGTGGCAGTTTTTTTTTCTTTCTTGCTAATACCCTCTTCTAAGTGTTTGACGGTATCAGTCAAAGCACTGCTTATATAGATGTGACTGATATGTGTTTTCCTACTCAATTAACGGTCATTATTAATCTTAATTTTTTTGGTCACCAGATATACATATTATTTTTCATCGGTGAATCCGTTTTTCTAACGGGTATTGATATATTTTTAAATATTTTATTCATTTAATAATAATTAATTAAAGTAAAAATTTCACGATTTAAAATAAAAATTCAGGAATTTTATATTTAAATAATTTCTTGAAATATTAAATACTAAAATAAAAATAAATATTACCACTTGAGACTAGTTCAAGTGGTTAGTATGTACGTTTTTTATTTAAACCAATTGGTTCAGTTCTTTGTAAAAAAGAATATTAATTTAAACTAAACAGTAAATTTTGTGGTGTTCTCATAAAATTTGAAGTCTTAAGTCAATAATGAAGAATTTTTTTTTAATAACTATGAAGAGATAAGTTGGTTTTTTAAGTACATTGGGACATCCTAAAGCAGTTATAACTATTCTACCTTTAATCTCTATCCCCAAATGAGCTCGAAATCGTAACCCTTAATCACGGCAAAGACGGCCCATATCAACAAGGAATGCCCTTGGCTCAAGAGATAAGTTAGTTTAACAATTGGAATTCATTAATGTATGCTCATAAGACAAGCGTTCGAATTCTGTGATGACGAATAACTACTAAATTTTTATCCAAATTTAGAGAAAATAAACAAGATAACAAGACCACTAGGAGAGCAGCATCCTTGCAGAGAAATCAATTTTGGAGTCTCTAAGACTTAGTCCAATTAAATATTTGAGTCCTAATGATATTAGCAAATAATATAATGGTTATGAACCCTCAAATAGGGACATGCTTATAAAATTTGTATTTTATAGATTTTTTTGATGTGATGTGAGACTCAATAGAGATATATCGTGTAATTTAGTCATTCCAAAAATATCAGATCTAATTTGAGACCTTTTGTGGGCCGAAGTATGAATTATATAAATCAAACTTTAATTATTTTCTTAGTAAAAAAACTTTAATTATATTACTTTCCATGTTTGATAAATAATCCTTAAATCAAGGCGCCAACTGGTTTAAATGTTTGATGTTCTTTTTTGCTTAATTAAATGATTCAAAACCTTTTTCTTGTTTTCGCAAATGACAAAAAACATTATCTAAAGACACATCTCGACATTATCTCAAGGAAAAGAAATGCGATTCCCTGGTTCAGTCTGTTCTGCAGCTAGTGTTAGTGGTAGTGCAAAAATGATGAGACGTGCTTATAACTAAGTTCAGCTATAATTTCTTGAACATTTCGTAGTGAATGAGGGCCGCACATGGTCACAACCAATGAAATTTGCTATTGTCGATTGTTTTCTCTCCTCTCTTTCTCTTTTTCTTTAATAAAAAAAAACCTTTGTGGCATAGAAATAGATATTATATTATAAAATTTATGATTCGATTCTTTTTATAAAAAAATAATGACCTAAAAAATATGTCACATTGTTTTAATATGTTTATATCTTTTGTGCTTTAAGAATATTGCATTTTTAATATATATTCAATATTTTTATTTTTATAAAATAATTCAAAATCGACAACAAATAAATGAAAGTTAATGGTAAGCTAAGATTTGCAATTCAATTTTCATTAGAGTTAAATTGATGCAAAGATTGAAACATGAAGGCAGACAAGACATGTTAGGTGCTAAGCCAGGGTAAATGAGTACCACACAAGGCAAATCTTTTATAGGTTTGATAAGCTTAAAAAGATAAAAGTACCCCTTGAGGGGTAACCGAATGGTAAGGATATGTTGTCTTCAGCGTGAGGTTGTGAGTTAGAATCCGTTCGGGCTCACTTTCACAATGTTGAGTTGATCATGCCTCTACTGCTTGTCTTCGATGATGTGCTATGGTGACTACACTAATGTACGGGCTCAAATCCGCTGTCGGTGTCAGCTATGGCTCTCGATAACATTCCGTAGCTGGGAGATTTATTCCTTTGCATGGTCACGCCTAGCAGGGATATGCTACCTACTGGTCGCCCCGATTTCCCTTTTTTCGCAAAAAAAAAAAAGATAAAAGTGATATGGGTTAGGGTTTGACTTGTTTGTTTGAGAATGCTGTGCAATCTTTGAAATTTGAAGGTTATTGCGATAACGATTGACTTTTATGCAGAACCCTTTTGATAGCCTTAAGTTATATTTTATAAGATAGATGACCTTTTATTAAGAGTTGACAACGACATTTAAGTTTATATTATTGTTTAGGTGGTGTTAGTCCTTCATCATCATCATGAAACTAAGGTTCAAGGTTCTGCTTCTCGAATTCAATTTTTTATTCTTCTACCTTGTGACATGGTTTTGGTCTATTATAATATCACTTACAAACAGTTGACGGAGCCGATTTGCTCATTGTATTTTGATATTATTTCATAAAAATAAAATTTAAATATAATACTATAAAACATAAATACTATACATAATACATAATCGATAATATAATACTCTAAATATATAAAATATACCACATATATATTGTATATATACCCAAAATAATACATATAATATATATGTTATATATAAAGGGAAGGAACCTGTAGGAGCGCGGGCCTCCGGATACACCAAGTTGGCTCCGCCCCTGATCACTTACCCATGGTTCTATATATATATAAAACATAAACGATCATTCAAATTACATACAATACAATGGGAAGATCCCAAAGGATCCAAACATAATTAAAATGATACAACAAGTTTGATATACATCTACCCTATCAATGGAATTTAACATAAGTATCTAATTTATATACATAATGAAAATTGAGCAATTTTTTAAAAATATAAAGAGTCACCTTACTCAAGATTTTGAGATAATTTATTCTAAATTTTCTGAAAAATCTTGCATAAAAATTAATTCATTGCTCATCGCATTCATTATAACAATGAAAACACCGTTACGTGGAATGTGAGGAGTTCCTTCAAAGTGTAACGGTTATTACGGCCCCATTTACCTGTTAGAAAACTTCACTATTTAAGCCGCATATCCGTGTGTTATTTACATGTATGCTTGAAAACTTTTCTCCCACTATGTGTTTAGAAGATGTAAGATAAGGATTTTTTTTTTTAAAAAAAAAGTTCCTAATTTTATTTTTTTATGAAGACAATGTTGCCTTTTAAATTTTTGTGCGGCTTGCCATAAAATTTTAAGTTTTTCTAATTTAAAACGAGATGTGTGTCATTTTGCCTAACTTCTTAACCAAACTATTATAGCAAGATTAAACTTGCTCCTTTGAACAATTTGCAAAAACACAATGATGAAGAGATATTTTATTGAAAATGAAAATTGAGTACAAGTGTTGAAAGAAAAAGCTAAGGGAGCACAAGAAAGAGTTAAGGGGAGAAGAAATAGAGTACTAAAGGCAAAAGGGATAAATAAACAAGTAGGTGTGTAATGTAATGTCATGTAAAGAAAAAAATACCTCTTCTTTGCCTATACAATATGCTTTTATAGTGCCCTTTGAGGAAGTCTTCTACCATCACCTTAATATATCTTTCCTAAAATCAAGCCTCTAATTGATTCCCACTAGCCCTCTAGCAGCTAACTCCCTAACAATCAAGCTTCATGGAATCAAGCAATCAACTCTTCAATAGCTAGCTCCCTTGCATGGTGTTGATTTTCTTTCCTACACTAGAGGTTTATTTCCTTAAATAGAATTTGACTTTTGCAAGAAATAATCATTTTCGCAATTAGCTTTCTTGGTTGCCTCAACATCTTTAGATTATTAGTTGTAACTTCCTTGTGTAGAGATTATTCCTTCCAATAGAGATTATTGCCATCAATAAGGAGTCAATTGTCACGACCCGAGATTGGATCATGACCGACGTATGAGGCGAACCGAACCGTATGTTAGGTCCATCCCGCACAAGTCTCGGAAAGAAACATATCTAAACGGATTCTTGCAAGTGCACAAGAATCGATATAGTAATAAAACCCTTGGAGTATTACTCGGGTGTCGAATTCACAAGGAACGTGAATTAATTCTGACCGAAAATAAAAATTAAAGCAAGTGAAATCATGTTTGGTTGTTTGGAGTTTTTGAAACAATTAAATGAATCCAATGCAAATAAGGAAGATAGAGTTTTCAAATTAAGATTTCAATAGTAAAGAGTGTTGGGGTTTCAAGGTTTCGGTTAGGAATCTAACTTTGCTAGACTAAACATTGATGTTCAAGGATTGAGTATTCTCATCACTACTCTAGTTTAAAGCCTCTTTCAAGGTCGATAAACCATCTCTATATCTATTAGGAGGGTCCTTTCGACCTCACTTAATCAAATTAAAGTCTTTAAGAATCCTAGACATTTCATCGAACACTTTGTGGGCATTGAATATCTCTACTCTAACACTCACAAATTTATTGCTTGTTACCTCACCTAACCTCATCTCTCGATACTTCACTTGAGTTTGTTAAAACTACAACCTAGGTGGCAAATTTAAGTCATAATCAATTAACACAAGTCAAAAAACCAATCACACGAACAACAAAATAAATAAGGAAAAATAAGCCCAAGCCCAAGCATTAACATAGCAAGATCTTAATCCTAACCTACATCTCTACACCCCAACTAATAATTTTAAGCTAACATATTAATGAGAAAGATAAACATAAAAACATCAATATCCATTAAAGACAATATTAACGATGTAATACAAGATAGGAAAAATTAATAACAACAAAACCCAATAACCTTTAATGAAGATTTTCAAAAATGGAAGTCTTGGATGGTTGATCTCTCCTCTTTCCTCTTAAAACCCTAAAAATGTTTTCAAGAAGACTAAGAGAAAGATGATCCAAAGATATAACATGTTTAAAGCTCACTCAAACCCAACAGTAAAATAGCAAGTAAATAGCTCAAATAGGTTAGAAAGGTAGAAGTGAGAGAAACAATAATAGCGATGTACAACAAATGACTCTCTTTTATTCCTTCTACTCTGGGACGTCTATTTATAGTTGCTCTTAAAGATATAACCGTTGGAGCCTCTAAATAGCTGTTGTGAGTGAGAGAAGAATTCTGCTTTAATTGACATCACCTTTTATAACGTGCGTTGTACATCATCTATGCACATTGTAATTTGTTCCAACTGAGTTCTGCGTGACTTGAGAACAATTATACGCACCTTGCAAGAACTTCAGTAGCCACTGCCTTAACTAGATTGGCATCTACGTGACTTGTACAAGTTCTATGTGCGTTGATCATCTATCAACGTGCGTTGTGGCTTGTTCTACGAACTTTGATCTTTGTTCTAGAAGATGCATATTCACTGAGTCTTTCTTCAACGCGCCTTGTACCTTCTCCAATGTGCGTTGTCGACTACATCTCAAGACCGCACCTTTAATCAATGTTAGTGTGTTAGAGAATATTCAAATTCAAATCCTGAGGAGAGTCTTGGCTTTGTCCTCGTCTAATCATCATTTACATGACTTGCATCTTATGTAACGTGCGTTGATCAAGACCTGATGCTCACTTCCTTCTGGAATGAATGATCTACGTGCATTGCATCCTTTGTAGCGCGCCTTAACGTGACTTGCACAGGCATAACGTACTTTGTATCCATATTTCAGCAAGTCTACAACTTAGCACATCTTTCATGGATGTTTTGTAATCACCATCATCAAAATTGAACTCAACATCTTGGACTACAAATCAAGCAAATGAAAGATATCATCTTCATAAATCAAGGCAAATATGTCATTGATTTCATAAAAAATATGGAATGGAGAATGCCAAGCCAATCCCAACTCCAATTAGCACAACCACAAAACTCACTAAAGATGAATAAAGTAAAGAGGTGGATGAAAAGCTATAAAAAGGTATGATTGGTTTACTTCATTATCTTACTGCTAGCAGGTCGAATATCATGTTTAGTTTTTTTTATGTGCTAGATTCAGTCTTGTCTTATGGAGTCGCATTTAAAAGTTGTAAAAAGAATTTTTAGGACTTGATTGGAACCAAGAATGTTGGTCTTTGGTATCCAAAGAATAATTGCTTTGATCTTGTTGGTTATAGTGATGCTGATCATACAGGGAGCCACTTGATAGGAAAAGCACATAAGGTATTTGTCAATTCTTGGGTAGCGCACTTATGTCTTGGTTTTTAAATAAACAAATTTGTGTTGCATAATCCACTGTTGAATCTGAATATGTAGCAACTGGTAGTTGTGTTGCACAAATTTTTTGGATTAAACATATACTTATGGATTTCTAAATTGAGTTTTCTAAAATCCCTATGAAGTGTGACAATACAAGTGCCATTAAAATTTTTAAAAATCCCATTCGACACTTTATGACTAAACATATAGACATCAAGCATCATTTCATTAGAGATCATGTTCTCAAGAGAGACATTGAACTTGAATTTGTATCTACAAATGATCAACTTGCTAATATCTTAATAAAACCCTTTGATGAAAACACATTTATTTCCATTCGTAGGGGCATTGGCATGTGTGACTTGAATGAGTTTTGATTAATTGTGTTTATGCATAATTTATGTTCATTTGCATTCATTAATGCATATATATTGAATTGATCCATGTTCCAAATGAAGTCACTAAGGTTGAAAGGATCAGTATGCTAAATATCAGTATCTGCAACTGTGTTACGCGCGTTGAGGTTGGTATAATGCTCGTAGACTATGGCTTGATGTGTTCTGGGTTCATCAGATTTGGCTGTTAAGTGCTTTGTAGTGATACTAAGTACGTAAATCATCATGGATGTTCATTGGGAAAATTTTCTGGAAAAGTACTACGCACTTTGGATAAGTGGTAAGCACGTAGATCATCACGGATGAACATTAGAGATTTCATAGGTTGTACTACACACATTGGTAGTGTGCTAAGCATGTTGTCTAGAATCACTGGGTATCAGGTATGATGGCTCTAAGCACTTTGTCTATGGAACAAAGCATGTAGTATTTGGATCAGTAGTATTGATTTCAAAGGTGTTGAATCTACGGATGTAGAAGGCTGTACAAAGTACGTAGAGCTGTGATTGAAGGGTCACGTAGATTGGACAAGTTGCATTGTGTCCAAAATTGAGAACGGCTCTAAACGTATAAAACTACAGAAAGTATGAAGATTCCATTTTGTCTCATCTATGTGTGTAGAACCTGGTGATGTATACGTATAGCTTTACCCCCTTTCCAAACAGTTTCACTTAGGCCCCGTTTGGTTGTCCTGGAATTAAAGAATTGAAGAATTGGACCCAACCAATTCCAATTTTCCAATTTGGACAAGACAAATAAATGGGAATTCCAATTCCCACATAATTCTGCGGAAGTAAAATTACTCTTCATCAAGAATTTCCAATTCCTCACCCTCAAAACACACAGCACAATTCCTCCTTCAAGTCGACTATGACTTCCTCCTTCCCCTTCAAGTCGACGGCTTCCCCCTTTAGTCCTAAGCTCCTCTCTCTCTCTCTCTCTCTCTCTCTAGATCCATCTTCAATTTCTTGAATTTAGTCTCTGATTGATTGATCTGACCAGAGATGGTGTTCAATTTGTGTTTTAGCTGTACGAGTGGATTTCTCTTGAGCTCGAGAAATCTACTTTAAAGGCATTATAAACAACAAAGAGGATAGAGGCAACAAATTAAAGACTGTAGCAACATTTTTTTCATGGTAGTTATGTCTAGAAAATGAGAATTTTTGCTTATTATGATTTATGATGTGATCATTTTTTATCAAGTATCGGTTTGAACCCTTTGGACCTGAACTTTCCTTCTTTGAATTGTAACCTGTAGAAAAATACCAGAACAATAATAGAAAGTCTTCAACTACATGATGTTGATGTTAATTTAATCTCTTCCATGTTTAAGTTAGCAGTTAGTCTCTATTGACTTATGAAAAAAAAGTGCATTGTCTAGGAATGAGTTAATTTGGGCATATGCTTTGTTGGAAACCCATGTCTGTAATTAATCGAATTTTCAATCTTGGTGATCAGAAGACGTTGATTTTGTTAATTTCTCTATTTTATAAATAATGCTTAACAATTTGGTTGACCGGCAAGGTTCTGATCCAACTCCTCCAAGAATTATATCTAATGTGAAGCGGAATTTTCAAACTTTGAAGTTATGGAAGGTGGGTTGTCTTTTGAAATGTGTAATGCTATGTATGTATGTGATATGAATTCCTCCATCAAACTTAATTTCATAAAGATATTAATGTAGGATTTCCAAAAGAGGAAGAAACATTTTATGAATGGAAGACTTGATGTTGCTCACCAAAAGTTAGTTGATGAACTTATAACATTCAGTATGTTGAGTGGTATGTATGGTTCTCTCCAATTTTCGCATGAACAAGCATTACTTAATGAGTTGGCAATCCATTTATTCCAAATGAGAAAAATCAGATTACTTCATGCAGTTGAATATATACATACATGAAATGTTTCGTCTTTTTATTTTTGTTTCTGCATCATTGTAGAGCCATATTCCAGTTTTGTTTCAGCAGTATTAGGAATCCAATATTCATAAGTGATTTCTCACTTTTTTCTTGGGTGAGCATCAGGACTATGAATGTAACAGTGAATTCCACCGGTATTCCAAGTTTAAGGAGTAAAAGAATTCATCCTCCCAGCTTGTGTAAAGGAGACCACACCTATTGTCTTAAAGCCTTTTGTTGGATTGTTGGTTGTGAAGTCTTCTTTGATTGTATTATTGTATTCAAGGACTGCTAAATGGAGTATCATGGGAAGACGCTGGACATGATCATTTAAAAGAAAAGTTAATTGCAACTTTGAAGGATTCTTTTATTTTAGTGGACTAGTTGGATATAAGCCATGTAGGCAGATTATAGTAGTCCTGCGACTAAGACATTTTGTCTATCCTTCTTGAATCTTTAGATGGAGTTAGTTTCAAAAGACTAAGTAGAAAATTCCTGCATTTATTATGATGAGGTTTTGAATCATGAGGAGATAGAAAGTCTGAAAATTGATAACTTCTTTTCTATGCTTCAAGTATAGAATAATGTACTCAGGCGGACATGCATTTCAACTCATGCTGTGGGTTTCATATTTCAGAACACGGTTATTCTTTTCCTTTTTTGTTTGATCACTTAACAGTGCATCACTTCTGAAAGTAATAAATTCAATATTTACCTGGTACTGTTTGCAGTAAACATTTTTTGATGCATGCCAACACTTAATGGATTTTAGTTTTTTGGACTTCATTCTTTGATGCAGCTTTCAGAAGTAACTATTAACCAGAAAAAGCTTTCAGGGGCAACTGATTCCTAAATTCTGATGAGTTATTTAACTGTTTGATTGTGTAATTGGTATTTATTATTTTTATTTGTGCATTTTTCTGTGATATTTGAATTTTCCTGTACTTTGTATTTGTCCTCAACGATCGCAGAGGTTAAACAAATAACCAAGTATTTATCTTCATATCTTAACGTCTTTGTCTCTACTATTTTGGCAACATTCACAGAGGTTAAAGTCGTTGTTGTCTTTGATGCCATGATGTCAGGGCTCCCTACGCACAAGGAAACTTTTGGTGGGTATGTTTTTTGACCCATAACTATACTCCCTTCGTTTTGTTATTCTTGTATTCTGTGGATGACTTTGTGTATTTCTCATACATAGAGAATAACAAGAATTTTTATTATATTT
>CAODLS010144759.1:0-12551 GCA_948243855.1 Flueggea neowawraea | reverse complement strand
GACTTACGTTCAGCTGTTCTGTGACACTGTCTTCTTGATTTGTGAAGGTAATTCGAGGAATTCCTGTACGCGGCGGCTCTCCTTTGATGGCAAAGGAGTTGTGAGTAGTCAAGAATGCATATCTATTGAATGGCAGAGAATCGTTCTGTTGCAAATATATATTAAGGCAACAACATTAAAATTTTCTTTTAGCCTTTTGAATCTATCCTTGAATTGATACATATAAACCGTTAGATCAGAAATTTTGTTTGACTAAATCAAGAACAGTGATCAGTAAAATACATAAATGCATGTAAATTAACACAAGTTTGAATTGGTCAGCGATGTTTGATCTGACACATCTTCTGCCCTCAAATTCCATGGAACAAGACAGGCAATATAAACCAGAATCACAATCTCCATCAGATGAACATTCGTCTCCAAGCTACATCATAGTACAACAAACCCAAAAATTCAGAAACCAAAACAAAACACTAAATTAACGTTGGACTAATAAAATAGAGAACCAAGACCTGGCATTGTCCACTGGTGCAACCAAAGACAGCGGAAGTGACACTGAGAAAGACTGAGAAAGTCACCAGTGCTGTCACATATCTTAGGTGAGCCATTACAACAGCATGAAAGGTTTCTTGTTTTGAAGCAATTATATAGCAAAACTAGGGGCATTGAATGCAAATATAAATTGATGTTGTCTTTTCTATTTAACATTTGATTAGGGTAGTTTATAAGGCAACTCAAATCATAAATTTCTGTCAATTTCCTGATTAGTGGCAGGATGTAGTTGGCATTGTTGTGTTGACGTTGTTTGCAATGGACACTGAAAAGTTTGTAACGGATTGCACAATTAATCTGGCCTCACTATGGTAACGACCAATATATTCTTCATGAACTTTGTAATTGGAGAATCGTTCGATTTTCCTTTTCTCCTTTTTTTTTGTCCCTGCAACTAGACAAATTAGAAAATTAGATATCCAAATTGACCAACTCAAATAGAATGTAAGTTATGAAAAAATTCAGGTCGCAAATTGGTTATACAAAAAATGGTAATGGCGAGAGGACTCTTTTTTTTTTGTCGGCGCAAACAATAGTAGCATACCCGTGTTGGGCGTTACCATGCAGGCATACCTCCCCGCTGCGTAATGTTCTTAGAGTCATAGCTGACATCGACAACGGACTTAGACTCGTGCACGAGTGTAGTCATCGCAACACCTCATCGAGGCTAGCAGCTCGAGGCCTGATCTACCCAGCTCTATTGCGTGACACGAGCCCATGATAACCGGGGCTACGCTAAATTACATCGCTCCCTCATGAGCTCGAACCCGTGCCTCGCTAACTGGGAACAACGCCCTTTGCCGCTAGGCTACCCTCGAGAGGTGCGAGAGGACTCTTTTATATTATTACAAAAAGAGTGAATTAATTTTAACATCAAAGTTAAACTTTTGTTTTTACCCATAAAGTTTTTTTTTTACCAATTTAGCTAAATTGAATTAGTATTCAAGCATACAACATTCTGTCAACTCAGTTAGATTAAACTGTTAAATTTTAATGATAAAATTTTCTTAGTATTAATAGGCGACATTCAAATTTAATGGCTATACTCCAAATATTGACCAATAAAATTGTAGCTTATTTAGTACTGGAACTAACTTCAACACTAAGAAATTGAAAGTACCTAGTAATAGCAAATAAAATTACTTAGCCCAAAAAAATATTATTGACCACTACTTGATGAATCAAGTCATATAAACCGACCGGTGGATCATGTAAACTACAGGTCGTTCAGACGAAAAAAAACTACAGGTCGCCCGGCTTCTGACATCTAGTCGTTTGAACATGAACGATTTTTAACTGGTGAGTGAATCAAGTCAAGAGCCCAATCCATGATGTGGGTTGAATTCTGGATCCCGTTGTTGGAGGAATAGGGCGGCCAATTCTGCCCGTCCCGCAACTGCATTTCGGTTAGTTTGGTTAGGGTTGGTTGTGTGTCTCTGGTCCGGACATACACATCGTCTCTGAATTATTGGACAAGAAACAGGCCATCCTTATTTCAACGACGAGAGGCAAAAGAAGAGAAAATCTCTGTCCTTCTCCGAAGAGAGTGAGTGAGGAAGAGAGAGAGAGAGAGAGTTGACTAACTAAACCAATATGCCGACTCTCACAAAGCTGTACACAATGCAAGAAGCCTCCCAACACAACACAAGGGACGATTGCTGGGTCGTTATCGACGGCAAGGTAAAGTTCAGTTTTTTAATTATTTTTCTTTCTGGGTTTTGTTTTTCACTGCTTTTACGGATTCGGGCTGCTCTTAATTTCTCGTATCTTGTGACTAGTTTTAGTTTTGCCTTCCCTGGTATTGCTGGTTTATCTTGTCGGAACAATTTATTTTTGAACTCTGTGATATGAGTGTGTGTGTGATTCATTATAACACTGATTGGATGTGATTTATGGAATTGACCATGAAGAATAATAGTCATGTTTGGTTAATATTTCCAATTTTATCGGACGTTCACATAATAGGTGTTTTCCATTGGATTGCTCCAAACTTTTCTTTCGGATCACTTCGTTGCAGAATAATGCATGACTTTAAGCATACACACTGTTTTCTATCGAATCATGTGATTATAGGGTATTTAATATCTGCTTTGGGGAAAAGATATTCGTTCTAAGTTGAGACTTTGGTAAGACGATAACAATTAATCATCCTAGAGGAGCAACTTGTAGTTGTATGCACATATATAATAATGCAGTTACAAGGTGACATTTGTTGTATACGATTTTACTATGCTGTATTCAACTGAGATACTATTAAATGCCCTTTTAGGAATTAATGATTTATTTTGCATGGCTGCTCTTGTGTTTTCATTTAAAGTCCTGCTTCAATTCCTAGCCCTGATGTTTCATCTTTTTGTCAACACCAGGTGTATGATGTAAGTTCATACTTGGATGGGCACCCAGGTGGAGACGATGTTGTCATCGCTGCAACAGGTATAGTTCTTGTGTTATATACATCTCATGAAACTAGGCTTTGTTGTAGATAATCAACCTGATATGGTTGTCCAATTTTACTTGCAGCACAAGATGCAACAGATGAATTTGAAGATGCTGGCCATAGCAAGAGTGCAAGGGAACTATTGGAGACCTTTTGCATCGGCGAGATTGATACATCTGAGCCAGCTATCCCAGAACTTGAAATTTTCTCCAAGAAACGACCAGCAGATTATGCTCAGAAGGCCACGGATTTGGCAAAACAATATTGGGCAGCTCCTGCAGTAATTCTTGGCGTGTCCGTGGTGGTCGGCATTTTGTACTTGCGAAAGAAGTAGAGCAATTCAAGTTCTTTGATGTTGAAACAAATTTTGAATAAATAGGGACTATCGATTGAGAGAAAGTGATCAATTTTTCTTTTTCAAAGAAGTTCTAACGATTTTAAAAAGAGTGCAAGTGAGCTTCGATATACATATATATCATGGCAGATTATCCGGTAATACACCAGAAGAATTGGTTGGTGGCCATAACTGAGTTTTGTTAGTATATTTCCTCGATAATGCACTTTGTTGTTGTGCTGTTCCATTGTCGATCGTCGAAGCTGAAATTAGCAGATTCATGAATAACAGCTCCTGCGTAATCCATTGCTGATTAATACTTAGTGTTACCCCCAAGTCCCGTCTGATCAATCTTTAGGGAATGTTATTCAACTAAATTTCAAATCTTCTCTTTCTCAGATTAAGGTCCCGTATGGATTAGCTGACAGCGCAGCGTTGCCTTTGCTAACAACTCTACCAAGTCTGGAAATCGTCCACTTTGTATCAAACATATTATATATATACGGCAAAAAATGACAAAAACGAAATTATTTGTGTTAGTCGATATCATAAATATATGGCATTAGAGTACCAAAACGTAATTATTCGTGTTAGTTTGTCCTGATTTTGGTCAAAAAAGATAATCCAAACGGACCCAATTCATTAACTACCAAACGGCTTTGTTAAATGTCTGGTTATCGGGCCTGAATGATGAAGCCCAATTCATTAAACCTCGCGATCTTTGCCAACGACAGATCCATGAACTGAAATGCAGAGCCCCTTTAAGCAGACAACGGGGGGAAACTGAACAGCTGAATCTAACAACAATGGCGCAGCAGCAAGTGCAGAAGAACACGCTTTACGTCGGAGGATTAGCGGAGGAAGTAAACGAAGCCATCCTCCATGCCGCATTCATACCCTTTGGAGATATCAAGGACGTCAAAACCCCATTAGATCAAGCCACACAAAAACACCGCTCTTTCGGTTTCGTCACGTTCCTCGAGAAAGAGGACGCTGCCGCCGCCATGGACAACATGGACGGCGCTGAGCTCTACGGCCGGGTTCTTACTGTCAACTACGCCCTCCCGGAACGCATTAAGGGTGGTGAACAGGGTTGGGCTGCACAGCCAAGTGAGTTTCTCGCTTACACTTTTCGGCTCTTTTGTTGTTTTTCGTTCAAAACCCTAATTCTATTTTGTCCGTTTTTCGATTTTTTCGGGTTTCCACGTTCTGGGTTTGGTTAAAGTTGAGGTTTTTGGTTTCGGTTGTTATGCTATATGAGAATTGCAGAGATTTTAGGCGTTATCGGTTTCGAATATTTCAGTTGGAACAATAGGAAGATGTGAAAACAAATTCGAATTGATCAAACAATTGTTTGTAATCGTTGCTTTCTATGAGAATTACAGAGATTTTAGGTTGTTGAATTAGTTGTATTTGAGGAATCAGTGATTTTGTAGTTCACAACTTCTCTTTTTATAGTGGGTACAATGTGTTCAAAGATCACTTTGCATTGTTTAACCTTTTTCTTGAATTGTCCAGTCTGGGCGGATGCGGATACTTGGTTTGAGAGGCAGCAACAAGAAGAAGAAATGAAGCGTCTTCATGAAGAGAATAAGGCTGCAATGCAAGCTGCAGAGGAGTTGCATAGAAAGAAAATGGCACAAGAGCGGGAAGGAGAAAAGGAAGATGAAACAGAGATTAAGGATGATCCTATGGCAAGGGCTGAAGCAGAGGTTCTGATTCAGAACAGCTCTTAAGCCATCAGCATTACACATGAAATTTATAAATTTTCATCGAATGTGTCTGTGTATCAGGAGGTGTAAAACTTGTTACAAACAAATGTTCTGTCGAACATGAGTTCATTACATCTGGGCCATGAATGTACATACTCAAGTCAAAAAAGATCTGGTTTTAAGTAAAACTTGTTTTGTTGAGCATGAATGTTCATGCTTCTGCAAATAAGATTAGTTGGGTAAGTTGGTTTTCGGTCTGGTTTTACCGTACCAGAGTTGCAATTCGACAACAAAACTGCCTGTTTACACAGCAAAAACTTAAAAGAATTGAGTATACAATTCTTCTAACACTACCATGACATAAAACTCTGTTGTTCCAGGAATTTGCTTCAATGTTTTCTGCTTTGGCCTGGTGGCAGTGGCACACTGTTATCACAAAGATAATCCATACAATAACAATGGTGTGGAGGAAATCCAAACTTAAAAGTAGTACCGGGACAGAAAATAATCCTCATATTATGTAGTAGATCTCTTGTACTTGAGCATTGCATCACATAGTTTCAGTGCATCCAGATTATCTCTGACGTTATGCACTCTCACAATATTGGCGCCATTTAAAACTCCACCAGTTATGGAAGCCACTGTAGCAGCATCTCTCTCGTTTGCAGCAGGGCGGCTGCATATTTCACCTAAGAATCTCTTCCTAGAAGGTCCGATCAGTACGGGGGAATGAGACACTGCCAGGCTTTTTCTTGCAATCTCTGCTCGAATTTCCGGCAATCCCATGAGGATTTCCAAATTTTGCTCGGTGTTCTTTGAGAATCCAATTACAAGGTCAGTTATGATCCTCCAAGCTGGGATACCAGCTAATTCTGCATCCTTGACCCGCGAATACAACTCGCCGGCAACCTGTTTACAAACATCCTCATATGGCAGGTGCTCACGACTCTGCATCGTTGTTGGATCTCCTCTCATGTGCATGGCAATGTAAGGGACCTCAAGCTTAGCAACAACCTTGGTCATGTCAGGGTCTATCTGTCCACCACATACATCATTTATGCGATGAGCTCCCCTGTGGATTGCTTCTGAAGCTACTTCCGAGTAAAAAGTATCCACAGATATGAACTTCCCCTCCATCTCAGGCATCTTTCCAACTGCTTCCAGGATGGGTATTAGTCTATCTAATTCCTCTTGTGGTGATATCCTAGAGGCCATTGGTCTTGTTGATTGTGCACCTAAATCGATCATATCTGCTTCTTCCGAAATCATCAAGCGGACTTGAGAAACAGCAGCCTCCACAGACTGGAACTTTCCACCATCACTAAAACTATCTGGTGTCAAATTAAGGATTCCCATCACAGAAGTTTTTCCTAACCAATCCAACAATTGATTTCCAATTGGCAGGACTCTTTTCATCCCTTCCTTTCCGATAAGAAAAGTGCCACCCAGTTTCTCCCACGACTTGAACAAGCCACCAGAATGCATTGCCATCGAATGCCAGCTAGCAACCGTATCATTTTCCACATCCGACCCTAATAAATCTATCAATGGAGCCATTACAAATGGTCTCTCCCAAATCCTCTCGTGAGGGACAGTAAGTGTATCATAATTAACCCTGAACTTTCCATAGAACAGTATATCCAAATCAATCGGCCTTGGTCCATACCTTATCCCTGCAGTACGACCCATGTCCTCCTCTATCTTCTTGAGCACTTTCAACAGCTCATGTGGCCCGAGTTTCGTAACAGCCCTAACAGCAGAGTTACGAAAGTGAGGCTGATCAGTCACATAGGCAGGTGCTGTCTCATATAAACAAGCATGTCTAGTAATAGTTATGGCTGATTTCTTCATCAACTGCAATGCTCGATTAAAATTACTAATCCTATTTCCCACATTGCTTCCTAAAGCAATCAGCACTTCCTGCTCCTGAGAATGAACTTCGACGCCAATATTCGCAGATGAATGGATAAAACAAATAGAATAACCTGAAATATATATCACATAATTGAAAAAACAACATCATTTTCTAATTTTTTTTTTGCAGAGTACAATAAAAATTCATCAAATCTGCAAAAGAAACTGCTAACCCAGTCTCAAAATCGGCATTTTCAAAAGTAAAGAACCGAACTTCATCAAAAGTGAATAAATCCATATAGGGGGTTACCACTTAAATGCTTCCAAGAATCACCAACACTTCGACTGGTGGTCACCAGCTTCTTGAAGAGGTTCATATCAGTAGACGCTTCTCTGGAAAAGTGACCTTGATTCTGGGCAACTGCAAACACTCTCTTCTCCTGCAGTCTCCTTTTATAGAAGCCATATACGGCAACGTTTTCAGAAATATATAATAAAACGACCTACCGTTTTTGTCTAGTTTATCCTTTTAGGCTTGCTCTAGCTTATTAATTATATCCTCTCCCGCTAACAAGTTGATGTGAAACCTCTTAAACCCTCCATTGCAAATCCATCAGTGAGAGCTTGCTTTAGTTCAAGCTCTGTCAAATGGCATCTCTCTGTTTCAGTCACTTCGTCTCACTGCCCAGGTTCGTTTCTTTTTCTCTCTCTCTCTTTCTCTCTCTTTCTCTTAAAGTTGTGTTCTTTTGTTGAGTTTCCTTTATATGAATGTATTTGAGCACGGCTTCGAGTTTCATTTCAATACTGGGGACAGTAATTATTGAGGGTCCATGGTTTGTTGTAGTAAAAAAAGTTGTCTTTTCGTGTTTGTATGTAGATTTCTGATGTGGTTTGTAATGTTTGAATAATCAGGTGGAATTCAACTTGGCCAACTTGGCCAAATTACCCGTCTCTGAACTTTGTTCAAGTTCAGGATTTGGGATTGCGAACCAAATGGGAAATTGCAGCCGTGTCCAGAAAGAAGATTGCTGGAAACACGGATGAAGATGTGTCTAGTGGAAATGATGTGATTGTAAAAAAGAGGACGACTAGAACTAGGACCTCTAAAGGTTCTACTTCAAGAACTGGAAAGAAAGAGGCAGCAGAGGCTTCGGATGAAGATTCTGGACCTGACGTGACTAATGCCACTGATGAAGTTCCCAAGAAAGGCCTGAGAAGGACTCGGCGCAAGGGTAAAACTTGTGCTGTCTAAGGTGTACTCATTTTTTCAATGGGATGTTTTTTGATTTTTTGTTTGATTGTGGTTTTGTGATTATTCATATCTGTGCCAGCTTCTGCTAATTTAGATGAAGAGAAAACTGAGAAGAAGGTCACGAGGAGGAGAAGGACGAGGAAGAAGGATGAGGATGTTGAGAATCAAGGTAGTGAATCTGAACTTAATGACAGGGGGGAGGTCGCATTTGCTACAAGTGTTGCAGACGAGAGTGATGGAGAACTAGAATTGGATAGTGGAGATGATATTAGCTTTACATATGGTTGGCCTCCCCTTGTTTGTTTCTTTGGAGCTGCACAACATGCTTTTGTTCCCTCGGGGAGGCCAGCAAACAGACTCATAGATTATGAGCTTCATGAAAGAATGAAGGACGCATTATGGACTGCGGAAAAATTTGTAAGGGCGCCCGGAGGATGTGCAGGTGGAGTTGCAGTTGCTCTTGCGAGCTTGGGTGGTAAAGTTGCCTTCATGGGGAAACTTGGAGATGATGAGTTTGGTCAGGCAATGTTATACTATTTGAATATGAATAATGTTCAAACACGATCGGTCAAAATTGATGGCAAAAGAGCTACAGCAGCATCCCAAATGAAGATTGCCAAGCGAGGCCGCTTAAGAATGACTGGTGTCAAACCCTGTGCAGAGGACTCGTTATTAAAATCTGAGATCAATATTGATGTGTTGAAGGAGGTAATAGACTTTTATCTTGTGTGATAAGTTTTAGCAATTTCTTAGAAGTTCTCCTTCCAAGTGTGATTATGCTATTTTTTGTTAGTTCATTAACTACGAAATCTTTTTGATAAAAACGATGAGACGCTGATCTATGCAAGAACATGGGATGGAAGATCTAATACGAACTGGTATAACCATAAATGAAAAACAGATAAAAGTGATTATGTGGTATTCCATCCATAGAATTTAGTCTGAAACATATTGTGATTGCTTTTGTGTATTTTGAGTCATTCATTTTTATCTTCTAATATCTGAAGTCAGTAGAGGTTCCTACTTAACTTATTATGTCGTTTCTGGTTTCTGAGTTTAAGTTTCATAGTTACATTATATGTGCTTTGCATCTACAATTTTTTTCCCCATGCAATGAACTATCGCTTATTTTTATTTTCATACAAGCAAGAACGAGGTACTTCACAGAAATCATGAAATATTCTTGCTTTATTTTTACAATTAAACTTCAAACTCCTTTGTTATTGGTTGACAAAAAATCTCTTTCAGTGAGCTACATCTTCCCCCTTCAGGAGAATTCAATTGCCTTATTAACAATGTTTTCTGCAGGCAAAGATGTTATATGTCAGCACTCATTCCCTGCTTGAGCAAAGCATGAGATCAGCTACATTACACGCTATCAGAATTTCAAAGAAATTAGGAGGGGTTATCTTCTATGATTTGAACCTTCCGATGCCGTTATGGCAGTCTAGTGAAGAAACCAAGCAATTTATACAAGAAGTGTGGAAGTTAGCAAATATCATTGAAGTTACAAAGCAAGAACTTGAGTTTCTATGTCATATCAAACCCAGTGAAGAATTCGACACTAAAAATAACGCTAGATCTAAGTTTATCCATTATGGACCAGATGTTGTTGCACCACTTTGGCATGCAAATCTTAAAGTTCTGTTCGTGACAAATGGGACGTCTAAGATACACTACTATACCAATGAGCACAACGGTGCAGTGCATGGGATGGAGGATGCTCCCATTACCCCCTTCACTTGTGATATGTCAGCATCTGGAGATGGCATTGTTGCAGGTAAAGCATTAGGTTTTATGTTAAATCTATTCTCTCTTTCCTGAAATTGTGCATCCATGTGATGCTAAATGTTATCCAATGAGTATTAAATCTTTCCATAGAAGACAGTGCATACTGAGTCTGTAGTTTTCACATGAATTTCTTGGGAACTGGAGACCTTGTTACGTGAGGTTATCTTTTATTACATAATGTGCTCACGGGGATCTCTAGATTCTGTTTGTGCATATGCAAGTTCTTAAGGCAGCTTAGTATTGCATCGCATCTGGTATATTATTGTGAAGAGATGGATATAATTTTTTTTTGTTCTTCACATGTTTGTAATCATGAATTTACAAATTTTTGGTGGATTAATGTGTTAATCATTTCTTGATGTTTCACCTTTGTGAATCAGGTCTCATGAGAATGTTAACAGTTCAGCCGCAACTCATCACTGATAAAGATTACTTGGTGCGTACTATCAGATATGCTATTGATTGTGGGGTTATAGACCAATGGCTTCTTGGACGAACTCGTGGCTTTCCTCCTAAGGAAGGCATGGAAGAAGAAGAAGTGGAACCTGACCCAAACGGCATAAGGTCGATAACTGAAAAGGAACACCGCACATTGCTGACTGTAAGTTGATTCGTTGGTTTGTCACTTTGATCAGATGACCTTCCTACATTGCCTTTGACAGGTCGGAATTTTTTCCTTACCCTGCGAAGTAATATTGAGCAATTGGTTGGACTTGCAAATGTAGCACCATGTTGGTCGCATCAATTTGCGTTGTAGTGATCATCTGGAACCGTAATTGCAAGTTCAAAGCCAGAAATAGGAAAATGTCATGGTCTGACTGTGCTTTTCATTTCGAAAGCAATAACGCAATTGCTTATCAGAAAAAAAAGAGGCAATAACTCAAGGCATTCACTTTAATTAATATAGTTATAGTATGCTATGCATCAATGACTTTCTTTATGTATAGTGGGAAGGTAATTAGAATATAGTTTCACTCATTCTTTCTGAACTGATATTGTTGAATGAATGGCATTTGTGGGGTAGAAGAGCCAATGATGGTTTCAGCATTCTATGTAAAGTGTGCAAAAAAGCCTTTATCTTTGGAAATTTGTATGGTACAATCTCACCTATTCATGTCATATTTAATAATGTCAGACATCTATTTTTTAATCCAATAAGAAATTTTTGGCACAAAACCTAACTGTGCTTAAAAAAAGAAGAAAAAGAATGAACCCACCACACCTTTGGAGTCACTGTGTTGACAGGGATTGGGGTTGTTCTCTCCATTTCTTTAAATTGTGATGATTGAGAGTAGGTGAAGGATCTAATCTTCATTTCAATGGAGGGTGACACCAAGTTTGGTAAGAAAATTTCTTCACTTTTTATCTTCATTGCTTGTCACATTATTTATGCCCCTGACCCCTGTGATTACTTGCTCCAATTTGGCAAAAACAGGTGGACTCACTCTGATGAATGTTAATTTTAATAGGTCAATGTTCTGTTAATGAGATGACATAAAGATTGGATTCAGTCCTTTTTAGTATATTGCAATGGGACAATTAGATAACTGACAAAGAAGATCAAGAGTATGATCTCAGATGGCAATAAGTGGAATATTCCATTCCAGTAACGCAGCTCTGATTTAACAAGAGCTTCAATTAATCAGGACTGCTCTGAATGGAAGTTTTACAGTGACAAGTGCATCTATCCAGAAGCCACATTTAATTATGAGACGAAGCAACCGAGGTTGATGTCATGTAGAAAAGTTCCAATAAAAGGAGAAGCCTTTAAAATTCATTGAACTTTAAATCTCACTAAGCTATACCATAAACCAAAAAGGCCTCTTTTCTTCCATACACTGATCTGTTGGAGTGTTGGTATTTCCTATAAGAGTTGAACTTAAAACACTCCCAAAAGAACTGAACCACAAAATGCCTTTTACCAAGGCGACATCTTTATTCTTCTTACAAGAAAAAAGGGATAATCACACTTCTCCATCTCCCAAAAAGAAGGATTTAACCAGCGCAAGAGATAAGGGAAGAGAAAAAAGACAAGATGGTAGCTAAGGGAGGTAAAAAGGATCCCACCATGTTGAATCCGTTCACTACATACAAACATACAGATTGGTTACAAGAGCTTGATTCTACTCAGCAAATTGAGCAACCGTAAGTTTTGACGCAGCTGGCTTGTCCAGAAACCATACCAACTTCCCCTTTGTTGGCTGAACCATCCGTGCAGGCAGTGACGAGGTGTCAGGCCCCACATCATCGATTGCCACGTGTACTGCCTCTGCTTTGCTCTCTCCTGTTACGACCACCACAACGTTAGATGCTGAGTTGATGACAGGCAAAGTGAATGTGATCCTTTCAGGTGGAGGCTTGGGAGAATCGGTAATGTAGGTTACCCATTCCTCAACCTCATTGAGCGCACTGTTGTTGGGAAACAGTGAGGCGACATGACCATCAGGCCCCATTCCGAGAAGGATGAGGTCAAACTTGGGGCAGTCACTGATGTCAGAAACACTGATTGTACGTGTTTTCACTAACTGACGGATAACAAACTCATAGTCATCAGCAGCCTCTTCTGCAGACACTGAATCGTTGATAGAATGCACATGACTGGGTACAATTGGCACCTGC
>CAODLS010144733.1:0-21817 GCA_948243855.1 Flueggea neowawraea | reverse complement strand
TAAATGAGTTTATATTACTAAATATTCAAGTTAAAATCACATATAATGCTAAATTCTATATAATATGAAATTATGAGATTTTAGTAATATAATCGATAAGATATTTGATATTTGAACTTGTGTCAAAAACAAATTTATCTTCTTTCATTATAACGAGATTTTTTTTCTTCTAATGATGTCCCTTATCTGTTTTAAGATTTGTATTCTTCTAATTAATCCCTCTTCACTCCGGGAGGCATTGGAGCTGGCCTAAAGGATTTTTTGCTTTGGAGAGTTCAAACATGCGATTTTATGCAAGTGTCTCAACTAATATCATTTGAACTACCACTTAGATTTTAAATATATGGAATTAACTTGAATTTTTTGAATAACATTTTTATATTGAAATTTAAATGTAAAAATGTTTTTTATAAGTTAAAATGTAAAATGTTAAAGAACAATGTAGACCTAATTATTACAGGAAAAAAAAAAGATTTTTCCATGATTCCATTAATTCGCCCATTAGATCTTATTTGTTTAATTTATTTTAAAAAAGGCCAAAAAAGACCAAAATAAATCTAAAAAACTGAAAAAACAACTAATCTCCCTTATTCTCTCACTGCCCTCATATACAACACGTGCCCCCACCTTACACCGGCTGGACCCCTTATTAGGGGTTCCTCTGGCTCCCTCCGTAGGGTGCCCCCTCACTTATCTTGTGTCCTCAATTAAATTTTTTTTGGCTTCGTCCCTGTCTACACCCTCCTAATACATTGCTAAAAAGGCAACAAAATCAAACTCATGCTCTTGTTTGCCTTTTCCTCGTTCTTTCCCTATATATATCCCTTCCCTTACCACATTCTCACTTGATCATCTTCTCCATTTTACTTTTAACCCTAAACATCATGGAACCTTATAACTCAATCCACCAAGACCATGTTCAAGCAAATCAAGAAGAAGAAGAAGACCATGAAGAAGCTCTTTCTCTCTGTGACCTTCCTCTCAATGAAGCCTCCAGCCACGTCACCACTCCCTCTACTCGACGATCCTCGTCCGACCCACCTCCACTTTGAATTTTTCAGTGACTCCAAATACCACATGTCGTCCGCTGAAGACATAATTTTCCACGGAAAGCTCGTCCCTTTCAAACAAAAACAACACCACTACTCCACGACACTTCCACCACCAAACGACACCAAGACCCCGCCGCTTCGCCGCCGATCGGAATCGCTCTCCTTACTCCAAACCTCCGTGACTCGCTCCAGCAGCACCAAATCCGCGCTCATGAGGA
This sequence comes from Flueggea neowawraea, assembly GCA_948243855.1. Lineage (NCBI taxonomy): Eukaryota > Viridiplantae > Streptophyta > Magnoliopsida > Malpighiales > Phyllanthaceae > Flueggea > Flueggea neowawraea. The sequence continues at coordinate 20,547 of CAODLS010144733.1, read as the reverse complement.
CAAGTCGTTCTCTTAACGATTACCAAAAGCTCGGAAGCTTCAGAACGACGTCGTTCTCGGTTCCTGACGTGGATAGAAGCAACTCTTTGGTTAGAAAAGGCGATGTTTCGGTTAAGAAAGTTCCGGTGAAGCCGCGGTGGTATGCGACGTTGTTTGGGGTGGTGTCGCCGCCGACGGAAATGGAACTCAGGAATATAAAGAGCAGGCAAATCCGCCGGAACAATTTCGCCATGTTCCCGCCGGTGGAAGGCGGCGAACGGCGGAGTTCTAGCCGGTTGTTGAAAGTGTTGAGTTGTAAAGATCACGCGAGTGTTGCTGTTGCGACGTCGTATTGTTTGTCGCAGGGCCAGGTGTGACGAATTATCAATTTTCTTTTCAAGTTTTTCGTGCTTCTTGACGATTTTAGACCTGATAAATTGTGGCGTGAGGGTTGAAAGAGACGCAGATTAAAAGAGTAAATTAGTCATTTGGGGATGGCTTGGATTTTAGATGATGATATATTATGTAATTGTGACTTTACGTAGAAAAAATGATAGGCTACAGCGACGGAGCATGGGTGACTATGTATCTTTTTCATTTGTAAATTTGTAGTAATTGAGAATTTATTTAACCTTTTTTTCATTTTTGTTGGATGTGGAGGAATTAATGTGTAATCGGTGGAGCAGAGAAGGAAATCAATGGTGATCACGAGAATCACGACTAGGACATGAAAATCCACAGTATTTATTATTTGTTAATACCAAAAATATCAAAAATTTAGTAGGGAGATTTTTACTAAAATATAAATCTTACACGAGCCGAGTTTAAACTATCCAAATTTCAAATAATATCTACATAACGAGCAATTTAATATTATTTACTGATAGATTGGGTGATTATATATAATAGTCAAAATTAGAAAAAAGTGATGGGAGAAGTTGGTTAAATAGGATGAGAATTATGATAAGGAATGTTGGAGTAATGAAGGATGGCGAATTTGGCTGTTTGTGGAGTGGGAGGAGCCATGCGTCTTATAACAAGATAATGACATCTTCTTCTTTTTCTTTTCTTTTGTTGTTGTCTTCGTCAATTAGGGTTTATTTTATGTCCAAATTTCACTTCAAACAAATTGCATGTTTTGTTTGCTCCTTCCCAACCCAAGTTGCAAATCTTTCGACTTTTCCCATTGCGTATTCATTAATTCAACGCTTTTACAACGTTGACAAAGCTAACCACGGTCCATCTCCTAAAAAAATAATATTATATTTAATTTGAAAAACAGTATTTTATTTTCTGTTTTTTCTATTTTTAAAACCTGAAAATATTTTAAAAATGTGTTCATTTTCGAAAACTAAAAACAAGTTAAATACAAAATTATCATGATCATTATTTAGATTAATAGTCATTTTTCAGTTGGATAGAGATTAAATGCAAAACCATGTTTCGCATAGAGATTATTTTTTTTGAATAAATTTTTATTTTTTTCATCTTTGTTTTTTAATTTTTTAGAAAATAATGAAAAATTCTCCAAACTAAACGGGCAAGCCCTACATTTTTATTAAGAGTTTTTTATTGAATATAATGAAAATATAATTCAATATGCTTAAAAATGATACCATTCTTATAATTAATGTTTTTATAACTCGTATTTAGTATTATAAAACAACGTAATTACTACTACACTAATTGACCAATTTATCATTTTTTATATATATTGGACAACCACCAACAGTTTTTTCGGCCAATAGTAAATAGTTCAATGGAAATACTGAACAAAAATGAGATCAATTATATGAATCATAAGGGCATGGCCGAAAAGGCATATACACAATAATGAGTATGGAACCTGTCTTTGAAGTGAAAGTCTTCATGTGGCACTTATTTATTTGTTAGATCATCTACTATTTAATTATTTTGTTGATATTTAACTAATTTAGATTCAGGTTAAGGTAAAATGCTAATCAACTTTCAGACTCTCTTATTAAATTTTAAGACTTTGTCACGCAGAAAAATTAGAATTGAAAATTTTCTATAGTTAAAGCAAAAAAGAGTTCGTGTTGCTTCACCAAAACTTACAATATTTCTTCATTTAATCAGTCATGTAAAAAAAAATAATACATTAATTGTGGTTTATGGAGCAATAAATAAGTAAGGTCTCACTTCCAATACCAAATCATAGTATTCATATTATTTTGTCAACAATGATAATGCCGGAAAATAATGGGTTTGACATGTGTTCTCTCATCTTTTAAGTTCCACAATGAACAAGTCAATGTGGTATGTGCAAATAATACGCCTTTCGTAGTATAAAATCAATGGCATTGGATAGCTTGGTTTGCTTGTAATTTGTAAATTTTAATTAATGATTTGGTACATTTGTTAAATTTGACAATTAAGGAATCGCATACCGGTTAACTAATAAACAATATAATAAATAGGTTTGACTTATTAACCTCGATTCCAACGAAACTAGCAGCGGAGCAGGACCAGTTTTATGTTGGTCTTGCGAGCAAACCACGGTTGAAATGTCAATGGGAATGCCCGACTGTTTTGAAATCTAGATGTCACACGTGATCTGTGAAGGATTCAGGATAGGAGGTCGAACCTCACTCTCTCCCGGTGGAGAGCTCTCTCTCTCCCTCTCTTTGTGTGTTGTCAGAGTGAATGAAGTAAAGGAAGGAGCAAAGCTCCTTATATAGGCTCTCAAACGGGCTAACGGGCCCATTTCATCCCTAACTCAATTGGACTTGTCAATTGGCCTCGGTTCACGTCCCGATTTACATATTGACTAATCGAGTTTGATTCTCCTCAATTGGATTTTCCAATTGGTCTTGGCCCACGGTCTTGGTTCATAACTCGACCGACCGAGTTTGGTTCACCCGTCATGGGCGGACCACTTTTTCCAACATATCTCACTCGCACATGACGGTACCATAACTCTTCATGATTCATGATGAAACTAATTCTAATCATGATTAAGATCTCGTGTCATACAGACAAATAGACCGCGCTACCAGCATACGATGAGAGCGTAATTACTATACACCTGTTAGGATTATATAACAGTTCGTATCTTAATCCTGTTAGAAGGCGTCTCTCGTATAGCAGCTCCTTTCTACCAAATTATGCAACAGCAGCACAAACTACTGGAAATGTATGACTTCCCCTAGTTCGTAACAACACAATCGCTGCTTTTGGACTACTCGATCTCACGAAAGATTTACTCATAGTTCACACATCATGTGTCACGCTACATGAGAGTCGACTAAGCAAACTTTTGAGACTAGTGCGAATGCATCTAGAAACAAACTTCCCCTCTTACACCAGACAATCCACATAGCTAAGTTTACTTTCTCAGCTTGACATGTTTGGTCGAATCAATCATGAGTATTAACGTCAAACTAAAGTAGACAAACTTAACTACATGTTTTGAATGTGTTAAGGGTTCTAAGGGTAGGTAGTACCGAGAACCACATGTTCACGGAAGAGTCTTACACTAGGAAAAGTGAGATCATTTATCAATCTTTTCCATCCCTATGGTCGTGTATATAACACACATGGTATGATCATGTGTTGTGGTGTTCTTTCCTTCTCTTGGAGGAGCGCATGCTTATACAACATTATAAACGCCACACAGAAGCTTCAATTACGATGCATTTCGCCATCTAACATTAATTCACACTTGACAGGATTACTTCTGGTTTTAAGATAGAATATGATAAAATTCTCTTAATTTTAGCATCTGATCATTTAATGATCGGCATAGAAATTCATCCTATGGCATATGACTCTTTACATACGACTTTTTCTTGTCATTTTAAAATGAACTCACGACTGTAAAATGCAAGACGACCTCTTGATTATGAACGTGCTCAAGATCTCTCTCTACGTTCAAAACCAGTCTTATCTTAGTTCTTCCCCAACGGACTGGAAAAACTAAGGTAAACACTCGTGTGAGTGGATTGCTTCTCTATCCAACATGCTTTCACACGTAACGCTACAACAAATGTCAACTCTCAAAATTTGCACTCGTGTATTGCCCACAATGATCTTATTAAAGATCATATTTTAAAGGGATTACATACTTCGTGCGTCATACGGGTCTTAAGGAACTTATTCCTTATAAGCTTTTATTAACGGATCTTACGATCTCGTCTCGCATGGACTTACATTCCAAGTTCACTTCTTCAAGTGAAAATTTTACTCAAATTTACTTGACCTTGTGCAATTAAGTCATTTACTAAATGATACTTGATCTCGATTTGCTTAGACTTATAATGGATTTTATTGATCCTTAAGCAATCGGGGTCGATTGTCACTAAGACCGTTGTAGGTTCTTTAGGTAGTTAGTAATAAGTGGATCATTTCACTTAATAGCCAACCTTCTTATTGCACTACAGATTACGAAGGTATAGTCTCAGCTTCTTTTGCCACACTTATATGTGTTCCTCACTATTACGTGGAGTGGTCTTTCAGCCAGGTAAGAACACATAACCAGACATAGACTTCCCTATAGTCTATATCAATACATGGAGTTGCAACTGTGTCTCATTTTATCGTAAGCCCTCATGATAACACAATACCTTGCAGTGTCTCTAAAGCATTCAAGTATCTCGTTCACTACTTTCCAACACCCTCTTTATGTGTTGGATTTATGTTTGCTAGCTAACTTGATAACTTAGCAAACTTTAGGCATTTCACACACCTAGACATTTAATACAATAGATAATTTTGTAATCAACACACCTCATATATATTACAAAAGACATTCACATGACATTCGTTTGAAGAACATTCCTTACACATTCTTCTTTTCATATAGTTCATGGACATATGCCTTTGCTAAGAGACTTGTTCTTAGTAACATGATATCTATAGGTTATGCATTTCTACAACTTAAATCATTCAAGTATTTTGTTGATCCATATCACTTGAAGAGGAACAACAATCCACTGGAACAATCTCTTGGAGCTTGACTCCAAGGTCAACCCATATCATATATCTCAAAGTTGGACCACGACCAATCATTGGTGTCATTCAAGTACGCTAGACCGTTTATAGCTACAAGTGTGATATTCAAACAATTTAGAATGACAAGATTCACCTTTAAACACATGGTATTAACATAACTTATACGAATATACCATTCTCTCAAAAAATGTCTAAGGTCATACATTGGACAATGAAATCATTGGGTCAAACCCCATAGATTTCATTTCCAAATTCTCTATTGAGAATTGGACGATGAAACCATTAGGTTACACTTTATATGTTTCTACTCCAGATTCTCTATTGAGGAAATGAGTCTCTACATCTGTTGATGTAGGTCGAGATATAGACTAGGCTAAATGCAAAAGTCTACTCAGCAGAGATAAATCTCTCCACAAGTTAGACTTTCCAATCTCATTGACTAAATCTCCTTTACGCGATTATCGATGTCTTACTCGATTGATCGCTTATGTATCCACTTACTCCAATAGGTTTTTATCAGTTTGGTAGATTAACCCGTTCTTAAACATGGTTCAATCTCTTAAATGTCATCTATACTTCCATTGCTATTTTCATTGGGATGAGTGAACCTCTAATATACTCGTAGGTCCATCCTTGACTTGTGGGGTTACTAAAAGGATCACCATCGAATCATTTATCAAAAAAATGTCATCATGAGACTTTACCAAAAAGAATCATGATCGATTCATTTATCGAAGAAATGTCATCGTGAGACTTCATCCTTTTTAGTTTTATGCATTTTCAAAAAAAATTGCTCCCACTGGGTTCAAGTTCCCTACTCCCACTGGAAAACAAGAATCTTGATGCCCTAAGTGGGTTCAAGCTCCCTATAGGAACTCCCACTACGATCAAGATTTTCTGCTACCCCTAAAGTCAGGATCAGACACATCTGCACACGCTTGAGGTAAATGATATAAAAGTTGAATCGCTCCAAGACTTATCATTGCATCACTTTCAGAGAAAGAGATTAAAATTGCTTGGATTGATCTTGAGATTTTAAAACCCAAGCATACATTACCAAAGTCGATGCATCCCTTTTGGAGAAAGAGAAAATAATTGGATCAATCTATTGAGATTTTAAAACCCAAGGCTGTAATTCACATCACATTACCCAACTTTATTTCTTATCATTTTTCCTCACTCTCCTCAAGAATTCTCTCACTTGGATGGAGTGATATTGAGGGTCCTAGTTCCTGAATCTCAAATTAATAAAAGATTTCACTTTTCTAATCCTAGTTAAGAAATCTATTCCCAAGGAATACGACTTCTTATGACTCATTACTATGACGGTTGTATCATTTTGACACAGTAAGGTATCTAAAATCTTACGCCTTTTAGTTTTTCCAACTTAGGTATCATGTAGATTGGTGATATATCTCTTGGTTCTAAGTGGTTTAGGTCATACACTCGACCAATCCACTACCCATGAGATATATAAGTAACGAACTTAGAGGTCTAGAAATAAACAATTATTGTTATTTCTCTTTCATCATATAAAGCTTTGCACTCATCTTGTAGATGTCTCGACCTTAGTCGATCTACAAAGTTTTATATGTTTCTCATCTTGATTTTCAAGAAGTAAGAACAATCAAGAAACACAAACTAACTTGACCATTATTACTTATGAAGAATCAAATGGATATGACTGCATCTTCCACAATCATATATACGGATGTGATGAAGTAGTAGGCATTAGTCTTGCCCTCTTATTCTTTTGACATCAAACATAAAAAAAAAAAGATTAATAGCAATGGGAATTTAGCTCAAAGTGCTTTTTGAAACGATTTATTTTCTAGTATTTTCTCTTTGCAATGCTCGCAATTAGACAACTTGAACTTACACAATTGCATAATACTCCCACTTGAGCTAATCAACGTAGTCGATTTTGCCAAAGTGGTTGAGTTACGTGCATTAACTTCATATAACCCCTTATGACCAAGTGAAGTAGCAATAAATGGAAACTAGATCATTCAATAGTTAGATTCTATACCTTAACTAAGAAACCATTTTAAATGCCAAAGTAGTATTCCACTCAACCAAGATCTAACAAATACTATAATTGTTAGAACACAAATTGAAGGCAAACTTCAATATGATCATGAGAGAATCTAATGCAAGAAAGGTTTCAACTTTTGCACAAAATTAATTCGCACATGCCAAATCCTTAAACTCCCACTTTTAAGTTGTTCCTTGCATACACAACTTGTTCCTTCTTGGAACTAGTTGGTGTCTAATGAAGTCACGTTAAAACTTCATTTTGAGGATCCTAAAAGTTGAATTAATCGTCTAATAATGACGAAATTCAATAGAGAACACCGAACAAGGTAACTCTTCTCACTTGCGTGAGTTTAAGCAACACACCCTCAAAGGTGCATTATCTTACATATTGTGTGCCTTTGTTTTTAACATTTCACTCATAAAATGTCGGCATTGTCCATGCTCAAGGTTTTTCTCATAAATTCGGTCTAGTCTCCACTTCTTAAGGACTTAAGGTTTTTAAACCTTTTTTATTGCCTTTGTATTGGAATTTCTCCAATATAATAAGATGTTATCGAATTCCTTACGATCTCATATTTGAGATAAGGGTGGGTTAGGTGCAATTAGATTTGCTCCTAAATTCTAGGCAAGAAGTGGATAACTACTTTGGACATTGTACTTGATCAAACTATGATCAAGATCACTAAGCTCTCTAATCATATAGGCCTTATGCTTCTACTCCCATGATTAGGTTGTTATAACAAGTATCAGTCGATAGTAAAAAACCACGAACTTAGTTAGTGTCACGTCAACTAACTGCTCCTTAAATGCAATTTACAAAATTATTGCACCTTGATACTTATAAAACAGCCAAGTGAATTCATCATCCTTTGTACTAACAAAATGATGGATGTAGTGAAAATTTTCTAACTTCCACATCTCACAGACATTTTAGTCCAAAATGTGTTGAGTGATATTCTACTCATCTTTGAATTTGGACATAACCAAGTTCAAAGGGGCACAAATTTAGTGCTTAGAGAACACGCTAAATTTTCTAATCTAGGATTTACGATCAATGCGGCCTGAGCTCAACATACATTCTCGTATGGCTAGGCATCAATCGACTTTTACAAGCAGTGAATCACACAAATAAATTTAATAAATAACAAGACATAATTGCACACAAGTAATTCATTCGGCAATACACATATATTTACTATCCAACCAAAAATTAAACTAGCATAGCATTTTATTAAGTTTTGAATCGAAATGTACACTATGTGACATTTATCATTTCGGTCTTAATAATTAACCATATTATATTTAATTTTATAGATAGTAAATAATTACTGTTTGGATTTACTTTTAAAGTCCACTTGACTTAGGGAAATTCATGTTGATCATCTTAATTATTTAGACAAACTCAATAATTGGACAATATATTCAACATATAAAATATTGCATAAAATTAAGACAAATTAGCACAATAATAAGCCAAAACAATAAATGGAATAACCATCATTTATTAAACCAACTTGTAATCCAAACAATCTATCTCAATGTTAATATACATACATTAACATTGGACAACATTAATACACAAATAATGCTAATATCTCCAAAGAATAATACTACACCAATATAGTATTAAACACATGTCTGCCAAGTGAATACACGATGGACCTTTTCCAAAGTATTAAAATAGAATTCATAAGTAGTCGTGCCAATTTATCAAAAAATTCTATAAATCATACAACCTTAAAGTGGATCTCTCACTTCTCATGATCTCTCTTTTTGCGATCATGGTGATATTGGACATACCAATTTCAAAACGTTCTTAACTCACTAGAATCTCTAAGTGTCTTTCCTCAACACTTAGGGAATCATGTTTCCATGAAATTATAGTATAGACCAATAGTTTAACCAATACCGGTGATGAGTATCATAATCTTTTATGAAGCAAGTGAACATTCATCACCATTGTACACTTAATGCACAATCAAATATCCTTTACTACCACCATCATCCCAAAATACTCTCTTTTGGGAGTCGTGCAAATTTTTCCTTAATTTGCACTATGTCCAATGCAACGTAGTTTTACCCCATTCGTATATTTGTAATAAATTAGAAATAAAACGGATATATACGTACTCACGTATTTTCTAAATAATTGAAATCTAATTTAAATTATATAAATGAGAACCATATTTGCACTTTTTAAAACTAAATATTTTGAAAACTAATTTCCATGGCAGAAAAATGCAATTTCTCACAAATTTTTAATACTATTTAAACACTAATAAATTGAGAAAAAAGTTCAAGAACTCAAAAAATTGTGATAAATATACCAAAAATATCAGAAAAATTTAAATAATTATTCTGGGGAAACTTTTACAAAATTTGATGGTCGGAACCGCTTCCAAACGCCAACACGCGCCGCCAAAAAGGTACCACGCTCTTCCACGAGCTCCCACACGCGGCAAGAGAACTCCGCCACTTGTTGATTTCAGACGACACCACATTTTGCCGTCACAGGAGCCACGTGTCAACATCCTACGCAGCCAAGTTTCAGCGTTGAATTTTGCCACATGTCAACATCGCATAATGTCACGTGTCACAATAACGCTTCGGACACGTGACAACTATGTCACGTGTGACCATATCATTGGATACATATGATGAATTGTTGGACCAGTCAGGATGCCACATGTCCATAACGTGTATGCCTACATGGCACTATTTGCCACGTGTCAGAGTTGATTGGCTACCGACACTCATTTCACATGGCCTTGACTGACACATGTCGTTCTTCTATTGGTCCACGTTTTGGTCAACTTTGACCAAATTCTTCTCTCAAACCAAGTGTCGCGTTCTGAGTGGTCCGTATGGGCAAATCACAGATCGCCACATCGTTGTTCTTATCAGATGAATAAATTCATCTGGGTATCCTCACTCAGTATTTTTCTATCGGGTTTTTGTCAAATTGACAACCTTTCCGATGGAATTTGGCAACGAAATTTTGATAGGTAACGTTATTTAGGTCACTAATCTCAGATCTTTTGTCAGAATTTCGAAATTCCAACTTTCATAATTCAACTACGGACGGACTCGAACCAAAAACGACGTTCGAGACGGAAAATCGAATACCAAAAAATGACAGTATGCATCCTAGACAGAGACCAACAATATTTTCTAAACATATTCAAAAAAATCGTGTTGGCTCTGACACCAATGAAGGAATCACATACCGGCTAACTAATAAACAGTATAATAAATAGGTTCGACTTACTAACCTCGATTCCAGTGGAAACTAGCAGCGGAGCATGACCAGTTTTATGTTGGTCTTGTGAGCAAACCACGATTGAAATGTCAACGGGAATGTCCGACTGTTTCGCAGTCTAGATGCCACACGTGATATGTGCATGACTTAGGACAAAAGGTCGAATCTCGCTCTATCCCGGTAGAGAGATCTCTCTCTCCCTCTCTTTGTGTGTTGTCGGAGTGAATGAAGGAAAGCAAGGAGCCAAGCTCCTTATATATGCCTTCAAACGGGCTAACGGGCCCAACGAGCCTATTTCATCCCTAACTCAATTGGACTTGTCAATTGACATCGATTCACGTCCCGGTTCACACATTGATTAACCGAGTTTGATTCACGGCCACGGTCTTAGTTCACACCTCGACTGACCGAGTTCGGTTCACCCGTCATGGACGGACTACTTTTTCCAACAGATAAGATATGTGGAAATAAATGATATCGACGTGGATATTTCAGTACCAGAAGTTGATGTGAACATCGTTTAATTATTTAATACACAAAAATGAACATCGTTTAATATTCAAAGAGTAAGAAAAAATATAGCTTATTAATTATAATTTTATACAATGCATTATTTTCATTCTAACATTTAAAACTTAATAAAAGTTATTTATAATTATTTGGAAATTCTATCACTTTCTACTTCTTCTTTTTTTTGTTAAATATGACGTACGTAATGATGATGGTTATAACGTATAAAAATTCCTACATAACGCTGATGTAGCTTTAACATCACATTAATATTTAACCAAAAAAAATTATGTAAATACTACGGGTGATAAATTTGCAAATAATTAAAAGGATTGTCTTTTTCTTTGACGAATATTAAAAAAGTTGTATAACTCTTATTTAGTATTAGCTAATTACACAAATTGTGCGTGCTTAATTTAGTATTCAAACTTTTGGTTTTTTTTTATAGTTGTTTTCATGAGATTAATTTTTAGTTTTATATTGAGTCTTACAGAAAATTAATATGTTTAATCTAATCTTTTAGTGTTGAAAGGTGATTTTAATTCTATTGGACTACAAATAATATATATTTGTTGTTCGTTAATTACTTAGAGAAAAAGTATTGTTTAAAATCCTAAAAAAATAAAGAAAAAATTATTTTATACATATATGTAATGCTTCATATGCTTGTGTAGTAAAATAACCGACCGGGTCACTATTAATTTGTTTGGCAATAATGTTGTAATAGACTTGGTGGGGGGAAATGGAAACTTATTTCAGTGGTAGCAATGCATGGTAGATTATTTTTAAAGGCAATGGCACATCATTTAGAGGTGTTTGATTGTGATATATTACAAAAATAAAGTATCATTGATAAATAAATTTTATAAATAGTATAAAAAGATATGATTTTTTTTTTAGAAAAGTTGCAATCTAACTTCTTAAAAATAATATATAATTACCCATGAGATGTAGTCCAACTAATAATTAAGAAAATATTGATTAATTTGTACCTCAAATCTTAAATTTAAATATTTAAAAATTACTTCTTAGAATACTCGAGACCATGTGTTGAGAAATACTTCTTATCCCCGTTCAAGGTCAACCCAAAAAGAAAGAAATAATAGGATATAATTAAGTTGTATGTTATTATTTCTTTCTTTACACAAATACTACGATTATTATATGCTAATCGTCAATTCCGCTAATCTTTTGCTACTTCACTTTGAGTTTCTTTAATTATGGTTCGTAGACTTGAAGAGTACGTGAGGTTAAACTGATTTTAAGTACTAATTAGTAAGCAGACCACTTCGTAGTGCTTATTTTCATCGTATCAATCACTAAATTCATTGATTAATCTTGGATAACAAGAATTCGTTGATAAGATGATAGTAATAAATAGTCTAGAGTTCCATGATTAGTTCAACTATTTAGAATTCATTACTTTGCGACGTCGTCAATCGCTAATTATCTTGACGTTATATCAAATTAACTTCAGTTTGGACAGGAAAACAACTTCTAAAAGTTTTTAGGGGGTTTAACTATTTCGTCCCTAAGGTTTAATCAATCCTACACTTTCGTCCTCATATTTTGAAAACCATATAAGTTCGTCCTTGGTGTTAAAAGGCGTTAGACGGTGTTTAGGGCCAATGAGAATAGTCCATTCTATCCTCTTCTTTTATATGACCAAACCTGAATAGTCAGACTATTCCTTTCACTCTCAAAGTCGAAAAAGAAGACTAAAGCTCTTCCTCTTCCTTCTTCTTTGTGCAATCAAAGTCTACCCATCGCTTATTCGCCTTCAAAATCTCAAATCGGGGCTTCTGAGAACAATTTTCAGACAATGTAGTTTGTTTTTTCACTAAGTAACTAAGAGCTCGGCGTGGTTCTGTCGCTATTGAGGAAAGAAAGCGAAATCTTACTTCTAATCTAACACTTTCAAGGTAAGTTGTAAATCTTATATTTCTTTCAGTTTCTATTTGAAAAAAAAAATGTTGTATCGTGAAACACACTGAAACCTTAAGTGGAGAACTGGAAACATTGTAATGGCCAATAGGTAAAGTTATCAACTGTTTACTGGTAACACCTTTTAAAATTAGTAACATTTTAATGAGTATTTTCAGTTCATAAATATGGTGTAAAAACTGAACCGTATGCACAATAGCAGAGCCAAGAATCTGACTAATTGAGGGTCGGATCTGCTTAGTCAGATTTATCGCTCAACGATGTGTACGACAAACAAAATAATAACAAAATTAAATCCACTCAAGTCACTATTAGTTTCAAAAAATATTTTCTTTTTTCTTGACAATATAATATAAGAGTAACCCTAAAATGTTAAAAAAGTTGTCAAGTGAAACAACATACAACACAGGAAATCCTCAAACAAGCAGGAAATCTATTCTAACAAAATTTAAGTCACAAATTCATCAATCAATTAATCAAACAATCCTAACCCTAAATAATTAATTCACTGAAAAATAGGAAAAAAAATCATTGCCTGACAGAAATTCATTTTGACCAGTTTCTATTGAATGTAATTTCCATATGATTAGTTCACCTCCTGCAGAAAAGAATTAAGTTCAAAATTCATTGCCTAACAAAATTGCCAGATGCTACTGAGATTTATATACCAAAGACAAATAACAAAGTTAACCAAAATCATACCATTAGCGCCAGAGGCAAGTAGTTCTCCTGAAGCACAGAGAAACCGTATTACTTCAAAGCAAAGACAAAAACCCATTGCCAACAAGAATACAGACGGCACAATCAGAGTAAATTGAGTTAAAAGGACTAAGTTCCTTTGCCTTTGTTAATCCAAAATTGTAGTGACCAAAATAGAAAATTGTGCAGAACCATAAAATGGTTCATTTGCCTTTGTTAATCCAAAATTATAGTGACCAAAATAGAAAATTGTCCAAAACCATAAAATGGCAACATAGCAGAACAATTGAGTCTCTTAATTACTTCGGCAAAAAAAAGGTCTCTTAATTACAGCTAAAAACGCTCATAATGCACTAAAATCCCCAAAAATTGCTAACTTATTTTTTTTTAAACCCTAATTGCTTACAACAAAAACCAGAAAACTCAAAATAATATCAGTGTCACATACCAGACGGAGAAAAAAGAAGAGTCGTGGTAAGAATGACTGGTCTGATACGACGTCATCGGCATCTTCTTCTCCGCCTCGCCAGAACTTATTAACCCAATCTAAAAAATTCAAATCACTTACAAAATTAAAAAATAGTCCAAATCCCAACTCCGACCTTAACAACACCACAAAATAAATTGACTTTGTTTTGAAATCAAAAGTACCTCGATGTCGAAATCAGCATCGCCGGTGGCGAGGAGGCCAGAGACGGGATGGAAGTCTAGGATTAAAACGGGCTTCGTGTCGTGCCAGTTTATCTCGGTCCCTCCAACTCCAAGCTCCAACAATTGTTATGGCGGCCCTTCCTCAGTGGCGGAGCCCCCCATGGCCCTTCTCCGATGCCAGACATCCACTGGTCCTTTGGTGGCTTTGCCACTGGGTATACATGAATATTTTATCTATGTTATTTTTTCATCTGAACGTGTATAATTACAGCGACAATGAAAATACAAAACTGCCGTTAAGTTGTGGATTGATAATGAAAATTTCTAGCCTTTTGCGATCTCTGATTTTTTCTAGTTAATGAATCAAGAACAACATTATTTGCATACCGTAGGGACTAATTGCTATGTTTCAACATAACTACGAGGATTAATTTGTTGTGTTTTTTTTAGCAACAAAAATGGCATTGGGGCAACCAGTTGTAGCTACTCTTATTGAGCGTCATTATGCAGGCTCCTTTCCGCCACGAAATATTCGATTGAGCCACAATTGTAACCCGATAAGGTGGTCGGGTCTCGTTTCCATGGCATCCACCTAAGGCTAGACAAATCAATAGGGTTTTTTACCAAGCTTTAATGCTTGACCAAGGCTTAGTGTTGTGAAATTAAAAATCTCTAGCAAATCACTCCCTCTTGAGCTCGAACCCTGAAACAAAATTATGTATTTGCATAAACAATCGCCTCATGTCATCATTTTCATAATGGATCTGTAATTATTAGTCAATGCAAGGACCAAGTTGCTTTTCATGGACGAAATAGTTAAATTCCCAAGTTTTTATAGGTGGCGTTGGTAAAATTTACCGTAATACTCCCTTGTTCCAAAATTTTAGTCCATTTTTTTTAATTTTCCCAAAATGTTGTCCACTTTCCATTTTTAAATGTACTTTTAGAATAAAATTTCTATAATGTTCTCTAATAATACATCAAATTTTAAAAGAATTTAAAATAAGAGTACATTAAATGTAAATGAATAAAAGAACCAGGGTAATTTAGGAAAGAAGACTAAAATTGATTAGTTTTCTTAGGGCTTACTTGGTTGGGGTAAGTAGATGGAGAAAGAGTTACTTTTTGAAAAATAGGTAAATTTCTTTTGTTTTGTTGAACAAAGAAAGTTGAACTTTTTGAAAAATTAAGTGTTTGACTTCCTTTTAACCTCAGGAAGTAACTTCATTTTGACCTCAAGAAGTAACTTCCTAAGAGAGGAGTCAGGAAATTTAACTTCCTTATTAACCAGTTAAACATTTTACGAATATATCATCAAAATACTACTTATTTATAATTTTTATTTATTTTTAAAATTTTATAAATTATTTCAATAATAAATTTTGATAAATTATTTTATAAATAAATTTCAATTTTATATAATTTATAAAAAATTCTATATTTTTTAGATTTTCAAAATATTTTTATATGAAATATTTTCATTTAATTAAATAAATAAATTTTGTCAAATTTTTAAAGAAAATTAGTCTTCATTATAGAATTGTGTGAAAAAAATAACAGTAGATTTGTTTCTCATAAGAAAAAATATGTTATGTAATATAAATAAATATTTTTTAATTTTTATTAATTTAAATTTAATAAAAATAAGGATATTATTGACTTTTTTCAGCTAACTTCCTGGGAGGTATAATTTTGAACCAAATACAATAAGTTATATTTTTCAACAATTCAACATGTCAACCAAACACATTTGTAAGTTATTTTTTAAAAAATTATTTATTGAGAAATAATTTTCTAAAAATTGAATTAAACGAACTCTAATATATGTGTATTTATAAAGTAGACTAAAATTAAAGAGACGGAGGGAGTAAAATATTACTAAAATGGAGCTTGAAGATACCAAAATCTTTCGTAGTTGGAGAAAAGAAAAGTGGAAAAGTAATTTGTTAGAAAATAGAAAAAGTAATCTAATTTAATTAAATTTTGAACTCCTACTGTTCGGAAAGTTGAAAATCCAACTTCTTGAATACTAGGGAAACTAATTTCCCATTAACTTTTCATAAAAAAGTCAAATTTATTTCCAAATTATTTCATAGATGGAGAAAAGAAAGCTGGAAAGGTAATTTCTCAGAAATTAAAAAAGTAATCTAATTTGATTAAATTTTGAACTCTTACTTTTCAAAAAGTTGAAAATCCAACTTCTTGAATACTAGGGAAACCCATTAACCTTTCATAGAGAAGTCCAATTTATTTTCTAAATTATCTGAGATAATTATGTCAGATATCTAAATTAACATTTAGATTTTAACAAAGAAAAGCCATGATTTTCTAATTACTAAAATATTAATATTTTTAATGGTCAATTGCCCCAATAACATGTTTTTAATCTTTTGTTGAAAAATGCCACATTTAGTCAAATATAAGTCAATTTCTCGTGTTACTTTCTATTTTTTTCTCTTTTATCGTCACTCTCTCTCCTCATCTTTCTCCCTCTCCTTTCTCTCTATTCCGCTCCTTCTCCTTCTTTCTCAGTCACTCCTCCTCCTCCTCCTTCCCCCTGTCTCCTCTTCTCCTCGACGCTTCTCTTTTCGCGTCGTCTTGGTCGTCCCGTCTCACCTCATCTCGCTGACGGTTCTCTCTTTTGTATCTCAGCTCGCCTTCATCGTGTCTCCCTCTGTGTTGGTTGCCTTCTCTCTTCATCGATTCTTTGTGTCTCCGTTCTCCTCCGTCGTGTTCTCTCTCATCTCAATTTGTCTCTGTCACGTCATCCTCTCTGTCTTGGTCAATCTGCGACGACGGCGGGAGTGGTGGTCCCTTCTTAGGAGGCGGCGGCTAGGGTTTTCCCCAACCTAGCTGCTGCTTTGTTTTTATTTTTTAAAATTATGTAAATACCATTGGCTTATTTATGCATTTTTTTATGTGAAAAAATACTTTAATTATTTTTATTTAGTTTGTTTTTACTGAATTTGGTTGATTTTTTTGAGTTATATTGATGTTGTGTAGGGATAAATACATTTGGACACTTGCGGATACATTTTTTGCAGACTTTCGGATACATTTAGAGACTCACAAATACATTTTTGAAACGTTTGTAAAGCACTGGACACCAAATTAATTTTTGCTAAATAAAATAAAATTAATAATATATAAATAATTAATTATGGATACATTTGGAGATATATGGATACATTTAGAGACATCAAAAAAATTGTAAAAATTGTATAAGAACTTGTGATTTGGAGATATTTGGATACAATTTGGGGATGATCGACAAAATTTGTAAAAATTATATTAAAAATTGTAATTTGGAGGCATTTAATTTATAAAAATTATATAAAAAAATTATTAAATCGAATTTTATATAAAAAAATTGTGATTTGGAGACATTTGGATACATCTGGATACATTCTGAAAGTCAGACTTTTTTCTGCCTTGGAATTTATCTTTTTCGGGAAAAAATCAATTTTTCACGAAAATAACACGATTTTTCGCAAAAATATCTCAAATTGTCGGGCAATTTCTCAGTCAATTAAAAATATGGTATTCTTGCAAGATGTTTCACGCGTGTTTCTATTTGTCAAGATAGGTTTGGTGCATGAAAAAAGCCCAATTCTGAATTTTAATTTGATATAAAAGTTAAATTTTCCCAAATTATCCATGACATTGTCTTCTGTTGTAAAATAGTCCACCAAATCCTAGCCTCAATTTTCATTCGAGGGTCTTTGGGTGCTTCTAGTGCGAGCAACGACCACGATCTAATTTTAAAACTCAAATCCATCGTAGTGACTCGAATGGTAACACTCTTTTGTTATTAGGGAAAACAAATTGGAAAGTTATTCTTGTAGAAGTGGGAGGTTGGCTCCCAAGGAAGGTGAGACATCTTTGGGTTTGAATGGTTCAGTGGAGCCCAAAAACACGGTGGTGGGCAATATGGTCTCTACTCAGGAATCACTATTCGGATAATGAGATGGAAGGGTGCCGCGCATGTCTCAGAAAGGAAGGTTGATTTAGCTAGGTTGTGTGGTGAAGCCATTTTAGTAGAAGGACGCAGGTGGTGGAGGTCGAGGACTTGATCCTTTCCTTCCCCCGAATGGCTAAGCTTTTCTTGGGGTTTAGCTATGGGTTGGCAGTCCATGGTGGTTAGGGCCTGTTTTGATTCAGTTTTATGGCTTGATTTAGGTGTTTCTTGTTATTATGTTTATCGAGTCTCCGCCAAGGTTTTTCTTGCTCCAACGAATCATAGTTATGATTCTTTTGGCTCCATGATTCAGTCTGATTTAGCTCTTAGTAACTTGTACTGCACATTTGATTTGCAATGATATTCATCACCCTCAGTCAATACAAAAAAAAAAACTGATATCAAATGAGAAGAGTCGACAAGGTCGGAGGTGGGGGGTATAGGAGACCATAATGGGGAGAGGAAGGGTGAACACTGAATAGCCATTCATTCACAGATGACCGAGAGTTTTTAACCTGTCAACAATTTTGTTGAGGTGCTATCCAAATAGAGGTGGAATATAAATACAAAAAAAAGGGAGAATTACTATTTCGTTCATGTATTATAGTCAAATTCGTGATTACGTCACTGTTTTGAAAATGCTCCTATTGCATCCTGCTCTTACATTCCGTTAGGTAGAATTTAACCAGAACTGACAGAACAACATTTATTACGCTACTCTCTTTTGTATTGTTAGTTCTAGCTATATATACCCCCCAAAAAAACTTCCCCTTCGCCGTTAATTTCATTGTTAACTCCAAAGTCGGTGGAGGGTTATCACAAAAATTTGTGGTTGCGGGGTAATGAATAAACACAATTAGTTCCAAAGACTGATTTTTATTAGTCTAGGGACGCTATTAATTTCTGTCCTTAACAAATCATCTAGTACTAACCTGAATAACAATACAAAACCAGAAGGGTTCACAATATCATTAACTCGATTCAACATGAAAATTACAGCTTTTATATAGCTTCTAAGCCTAAAGATTCCACAACAAAAGCAGCAACATACTTTCCTCAATAAGCCTATAAACAGAATCTTTAAGCATCATTTAACTTATAATATCTATGCAAAAACAAGTTACCTTAAAAATCGATGAATATCAAAGAAGAACTTCGTACAGCATTCATTAACATTTAGGATGAACTTAAAAATTTAAGCAAACCTGCTATATGTTCATCGGTATTCAGCTGTTAGTTGAGTATTACCAAAGCGAAAATGAATGAAGACCTCAGACAACACTAATTACCAATTCATTTATGCCAACAACATGGACAAGATGGCCTGATATTGGAAGGGAAACTAAAAGAACAAGATTACCTCGTCTGAAACTCCCGCACCCCAGAAAGAACAGTGCACATTGCAATTTGCATGTGTAGGCAGTACTTCAGGGATAAAATACATGAGCAGAAACATAGCAGTTGAAGAAAGTGAAAGAACACAAAGTTACAAACTTCTGCTTTAGAAGGCCAAGGGAACCACCATCAATCAGAATCTGGAGAACTTACAGAAGGCAGAACTATACAACCTTTTGAAGTTCCACCGTTAAACTTTTCCATTCATATACTGTATTTTAGATCTTTCCATAGCATAGTTAGACATTAAAGATAACACATTGCTAGCAATGCACAAAAGTCCACACAGATACACAACCATCAAAACTCCAATCACATATTGGTCAGAGTTAAAGGAAATAACCATCAAAATGCACTGATAATAAGGACTTTAATTTGTCAGCAAATCTCTCTCACGTTTACATCATAACATTATAATATTTATGCATGAAATAGGAACTAACATAATCAAATGTACTTTAGAAGAATTGGCCATTGAGACAAAAGTGAAAATTGCCTAAAAAAATTGTGAAATACTAGCATTAAGAAACAATTTATTTGCTTGTGACCAACTCAAATACCCCAACTCCGCAGAACCAATTTCATGAGTTGCATGGTATCATTCTCAACGCAACACCCAAATCAAACTGGTTTTGTTCTCAAAGTAAAGACAAGCACTCCATTCTTCAATCAATGCACTCGCCTAGCACACATGAATGCACCACAAATCTATCTTATCCAGCATATTTTGTCTTACATGATCAACAACTAGCCTGATAATCCATGTATAAGGAACTGATAATCAAAGTATAACGAAGTGATAGCCAATGTACAAGAAATTATCAACAGCCTTGCTAAATGCAGCCATTTACTGAGATTTGAGAATCATCACCCCAAAGAAAAACAGAATCACTTCCCACACCATTTGACACCCGGGGAACTTAAGGCAAGATGGGCCTAATTTGGACATTACTTACCAACAATTATTTGTTTAAGGAAAGGATCAGCATGATGTTCAAGTTTATAAACGTCTATGAAGTTCAAAACAAATACAGAGAAAAAGAGGACAGCGTTTACTATCCATTAAAACAATTCACAAGTTAAAGACAAAATAATCAAATAGATTTCACAAAATTCTCGACCTAAGATACAAGCTCAATATCAA
>CAODLS010144677.1:0-14625 GCA_948243855.1 Flueggea neowawraea | reverse complement strand
TGGTAATATTGTGCTTAGTGGTGGATCCACAATGTTTCCAGGAATAGCTGATCGTATGAGCAAGGAGATCACAGCTCTTGCTCCAAGTAGCATGAAAATCAAGGTGGTTGCACCCCCCGAGAGAAAGTACAGTGTCTGGATCGGAGGTTCCATATTGGCATCCCTTAGCACATTTCAGCAGGTATATAATTCATAATTGACTTTATTTATGCTAATTTTTTGTGTAGATGATCATGATATGTAACTTTACATATTTTGCTTTAAGAGCTGGCCTATGAGACAAAACAAAAAAAAAACCATCTTAAGCTTGACAACTGGTAAAATATTGAAACCAACTTATAAGATTTGAATTAAATTCTGGGATTGAAAATCAGTGTGAGAATATCAATTTAGCAAACTGAATGATTAGATATATTGAATTGATTATTTTTCATGATTTTTTTCTCAGTTCCTACATATTCAATTCTAATTTTTTAAAGCTTCTGTTTCTCCGGCCTGTTTGTTTTGGACTGTCGGCCTGAATCTTCCTTTAATTTATGTTCAGCATTTCTGTTTTTGGAACTCATCTTCAGGTCGTAATTCTGGAATGTTTGGTGTCTGTTGGTTGCAGATGTGGATATCAAAAGCAGAATATGATGAATCAGGGCCCCCCATTGTTCACAGGAAATGCTTCTAAATTTGTATTCCTATTATACTAGCAAACCGTTTCCCATTTCACCATTATGGTTTGGCCTATTGGTATAATGGCTTGGCTTGTGGTTTTTGTTTCCAGTGATTTGTCTTCATTTTTATTTTTTACTATGTATAAGTATATGAATAAATGTTGTATTCGTAATGGTTATGTAACGATGTGTGTAGATTGCCATTTTTTCTCTTTCAATTCTTTATTCTGTGAAAGATAAGTTTTATTGATAGCTCGGTGCGCCATTTTAACTTGGTCAAGAAAGTTAATTGCTTTCGGGGCCTAGATGTCAAGTGGGTAGTGAAGGAATTAATATCAAGAGAGAACAGTAGTTTTCAGTGAAAGGCTTAGCTCACAAGCATGGTCCAGAACAATCCTTCCTCATTCTGCCAAGTTTTAAGCATATTGGCATGATTTAGACATGCACAACCACTCTTGTTTGCTATTATTTATTTTTTAATTCTGCATAATGCATCAATAGAGAAGCATGTTGATACGTTACAGAGGTGAGGAGGTGAACCTCATGTAAAGGATGAATGTTTCCTTAAAGCGTACTTATTACAAAAGTTTTAGTATAAAGCTGAGAGTAGACATATTATTGCCACGCAAAGCAAGCTTTGGGGTTATGCTTTGCCCATAAAAAAAGATATTTTTTCCTGGCAATAATTCTGACCGAAAAAGATAGAATGAAAGGAAGCTACTAGCTTTTTTCTGTTTGCTAAAAGAAAAAATGAAAGGAACAGTTCAACTGCCTACAGAATGCATTGGTGTGTCGTCAAAAGATCTTTGTGATTATCTGTTGAATGATTCTATTATTAATTCTGTCACTGATTTCTATTTAATTGAAAAAAAAATATTAAGGATAAATGCTCTTATGTTAAGGTGTGTGAGACAGATGATGGAGATAGAGAGAGCTGTAGACATCTGTGTACACATAGATGATTAAAGAGTGTTTCTAGTTGTCACCCAACAAATTGGTTACACGTAAATTTTGGAGTTATACCATTGATTGATGAGTTGGGTCATCTAGGGAGCTCTCTCTGCTGGCACTCGTTGAGGGAAACTGTCACCGATGCTACTTTCTTCTTGGCAACATTCTGCAGTATCTGATGAAGATGCAAGACAGCTACTACGGCAGACGGGACAGGAGGAATGGCTGGAGAGCCATTGCTGGACACAATGAATGTGGAACCCATGCTTACACTTGCCCAGAACTCGAATTTTCTCTCCTTCCACGAACTCTTACAAGCAAATGGCACAATCAGCTTCTGCCCTACCCAGCTTCATTCCTGCTGTGTAAACCAGTGTTGGAGCGATCATCATTGGTGCTGCACATGCTTCACAATTTGTCTTCTGCTGTTCCTGATCAATGTCTTGCCGAAATTGCGGCAGACGGGTTGGCGTGCGACTTCCACCTCCTCGCAGGAAGCATCGAATTGCAGTGTTGAGAGCTAAAGCACAGGTTAGAGCACAAAAGAGGATGATGAGTATCATGGCAGTGTTGACACCAAAACTGCTAGAGTTGGAATAAGGCCACCACCTGCAGTTATGGAGCTGAGGATTACATGGAGATGCTGAGGCTACAGGTGGTGGAGAGAGGTGAGTTATGTTTCGAGCCGCCGTTGCTGCTGCTGCTGTCATCTCTGCTATTTGTATATCTATGTTGTGCATAAGGCAGCCAATTGTAATAATATTGTATGCTAAGAGAGAGAGGGAGAGAGAGAGAGAGGAAGAGGGAGATTGCGTGCAAGCAGAGACTAGGATTGATCATATAGGCATCACATCAGGCTGCAAGAAATGTATATGTGTAAGTTGAGGTTTCACATTTATTTTACCAGGCCAAAGAATCCTTGCTGTTCCTAACCCAACAAATATGGTTCCATTTACACACACAACTTATACAAGATACTGAAGAGAGAGTTGCTCAATAATTGTGAAATTAATCATCTTGTGAGACTGTGTTGAAGCATTTCATATGGAAATGAGGGCACCAATGGGGCATGTGCGCGTGCAAATTAAGACAGCAAGTGAACTCATGCACGAACTTTACACAAACACTTGCAAACAAAATAACATCCACCATCCATATGAATTGATGTAAACTCCACATGGACGTGGTTTGGTTACTCTTAAATGACACTCCTGATAAGGTTAACGATGTAACAACCTCAGAAGATATACATGGCTCCGTAGATAGGCTTCATTCAAACAACTGATCATTATTACGTTCATATAGTTGTTACAAGAGTTGATGTTCATAGTTAATCATGGTTTGCCTTGACCTTGCTTAGTGGGTAGCCTACAGGGGATTGGAAAAGTGAATTAAATATGCGAGTTAACGATTTGTGAAACATTAGTGATTGGTTTGTTGGACGTATTAGAGAAGGGTAAGTGAAGGAGATGAATTGAGAGAGACGTAGACACTTCTTGAGGAGGACCCATCGGCATCAAAATTTGGCCATGGGCAAACCAATATGATTCTGTGGTATAGGGGTCCTCAAATACAGGGATGGTCCACGTTATAAATTGGATGCACCAATACGGAGCGGCTTTTGGCCCCACCGAGTTGTCTCGGCCGAGTGAAATCCACATATGAGCCCCTTCTTGGAAGATGACCCTACCAGCTACCAACCAGGAGGATTTTCACACTACTAGAACTTTCTTTTGTTTTCAATGCGTGGAAAAAACTCCTAAATCCCATATTAGTTTAAGAGTGTGTTTGGTAAAAGTCTTTATCCCACATTGTTTTGAAGTAGAATAGAAGAGGGATTTCTCCCTGATAAATAAGCTTTGGGTCTTAGATTTTTATATCACAAATCTTAGGTTAGTTAACTAGATGTGTAATTTGGACTTTAGTTTGTGAGAGTGAGAGAATTTTTCATAATTTTGTCCGTCCAAAATTTGTAATACTATTTTATTGGAGTTCGTTGATGTAGGTCTATTGAGGGACCGAACCACATTAAAAATGTTTTGTGTTTTCCCTTTTTCTCTATTATTTATTTTCTTGTGTAGGTGTATTTGTAGTTTGGGTCCAAACAAGTGGTATCAGAGCGAGAGTTTCGTTCCAGGAAGGAGAAGAGAAAGAGTAAAAGCAGAGTTGTAGAGAATATGTCAACTACAATATTGAAGTATAAGGTTCCAATGTTTGATGGAAAGAACAATTTCAAGTTTTAGCAGAGCACGATTCAAGACTATTTGGTACAATAGGATCTTTACATCGCATTAGATGATGAAAAGCCTAACATAATGAAAAATGGAGATTTGAGTAAAATCCAGAGGACTATCAAGTTAGTACTTACTCCCAAAATTAAAATTACCATATTGAAGAAGATATCCCCTAAAGCTTTATGGAAGAAGTTGGAGAGCACTTATTTGTCGAAGTCGTTGACTAACCGATTGTGTCTAAAGATGGATTTGTATACTCTGAGAATGGATGAAGGAGGTAATATTTATAACCACATTAATAATTTAAATTAGTTAGTTTGTCAGCTATTGAATTTGGGTGAGAAAATTGAGGAGGAAGAGAAGTCATTACTTCTGTTAGCGTCATTGCCTAAATCTTTCAAACCGTTGGTGTAAACGATGTTAGTAGGAAAAAAACACTTTGCAATTGAATGATGTGATAACAGTCTTACAAGGGAATGGCAGGACGATGAGAGAAGATGGGGATGGTCTTCAATTACTCATAGCTACAGGGGATGTCGAAAGAGGGAGGAATCGTAAGAAGGGTGACCATGGTAGAAGATAAAGATCTCGACCAAGATATATAAGTACTATTGAGTGTTTTTATTGTGGAGAAACCAATCACATTCAATCTCACCCACAGTTTAAACAGGACTTGAAGAGTCTACAAGGGAGGGTGAATGGTAAGTAGAAAGTTGGTGATTCTTCATTTAATGTGGTTGAAGGTTATGGTGATGTGTTGTTGACCGCTGTTGCTAAAGATTTTGTTGAAGATCGTTTTAGTTGGGTGTTAGATTTTGCTGCTGACATGCATATTTGTAGAGATCGAGTTTCTTTTGATACTTTGCAGAAAAGAAATTTTGGCTACATTCATAATGCGAGCAATTCAAAGTTCAAGATTGAAGGCATTGAAAGAGTTCGCCTGAAGCTCCATAATGGTATTGTCAAAACACTTGTTGATATAAAGTATGTGCCTAGTGCTAGAGCCAACATAATTTCTTTGGATGAATTGACATCTCGTAGGTACAAATATGTTGGTGACGAAGCGTTTTGCAAAGTGTTCAAAGTCAATAGCTTGGTATTTCAGGGAATGAAGAAAAAGAAAATTATTTGTTATTTGGATGGGTGTGTTGGATCATGGGTGATCAACAATAAGTTCCTTATATGTTTTGATGATGTACAAAAGGTTTTGATGATGAGAAAAACGTTTGACTTGAAGTGGAATACGTTGGAGAGCTCGAAATTGCAAAACAAGCCACTGCATGTTGATCAACGCATGTTATACTTGTGCAACGTACGTAGAATAATCCACAACGTACGTTATCAAACAACAACGTACGTAGACGTGGCTCGGGCAGAAAACAGAGGTTACTGGATCATTCCAGATCAACAACAACGTATGTTATACATAAACAACACACGTAGAAGAATTTACAACGTACGTAGATGAAGTGCAACGTACGTTATCTGGGAAGCAGACATGATCAACGTACATCAAATTGATGAAACGTACGTAGTCTGGGAATGCAAGATGATCAACGTACGTCTTATATAGAGCAACGTACGTTATGCTATGTCCAAAAAGCTGCAATTGCATTAAATGCACTCCAACAACTAGTTTCTTCAAAGCAACGGTCATATGGCATTAGAATGCTATAAATACATTAAGAGAAGGCCAAAATCATGTTAAACAATATCAGAAATCATTGTGCCAAAACTCTTATCAATTTCAACCATCAAGAACACCAAATCAAGCTAGAGATCAAAATTCAAGCATCAATCTTATACATTCAACTCTAGCATAAAGCTTCATCTGTTGTAAACACTTTGAGAGTGTGAGAAAGATTTGTTGTAAGCCTATAAAAAACAACATTGTAGAGGTTTGTTGTGAACCTAAGGAAAACAACATTGTGTAGGCCTTAGAGGTGTTGAGCCGGGAATCAACCTCGTGTATTGGCTTTGTTGGATTGAGCCGCAATCAATCACCGTTATAGTGAAAATCCTAAGTGGTGAAACTTAGGTAGTGGAAGTAAGCAAGGTCGGTCGAACCACTCTAAATTCTTGGTGTTGATTTCTCTCCTCTCATTTTAAGTCGCTTTCGTAATCCACTCCATATACCAAAAATTCTCTAACAAGTGGTATCAGAGCGGGTCTCCGTTCTAGAAGGCTTAACAACCTTGGATCAAAGATCCGCATCAACAAAATGGATTTCGGTCCTTCTCCTTTATGTGTATCCGATTCTTCTCTCTATATCCCTCCTTTATTTAATGGCTCAAATTTTAATTCTTGGAAGAAAAGGATGACTATTTTCATTCAATCATATGATATTGAGCTATGGAAGGTGATTGTTCTTGGTGCAAAAATTCCTAAGAATGAAGACGGCACACCTAAGGAGTATAAAGACTTCAACAATGAAGATTGAAAGTATTTAAGTCAAAATTCCAAAGCCAATCAACTCTTATATTGTGCTTTGAGTCAAGAAGGGTACAACCGAATTTCCTCTTGTGACCATGCTAAGGAGATATGGGAAATGCTTGAGATCACTCATGAAGGCACAACTCAAGTCAAGAAAACCAAGATTAATATGCTTTTACATGACTATGAGTTATTCTCCATGAAAGAGAATGAAAGCATTAACAACATGTTTGATCGGTTTGCGAAAATTACAAACGGTTTTGCCTCATTTAGAAGACCAATCTCCAATAGCAATAAGGTGAAGAAAATTTTGAGGTCTTTACCTCAAGAATGTAATGCAACGACCACCGCCATCATGGAGTGCCTTAATTGAGTCACTTATAAATTATGAGATTGTGCTCGAATCAAGATATGGAAGACCAAAACATGGCAATGCATTAAAAGCTTCCACTCTTGTTCAAAAAGAGGAGAGTGAAGGAGAAACGAGCTTGGATGAAGAGGAGGATGAAGAGCTAAAATTCTACTCCAAAAAGATAGCAACTTATGAGAAGTTGTTGAAAAATAAAAAAAATCAACAAAAAGAGATGGAGAGGTTGACGGAGAAGAAGAACAAAAAAAAAAAAAGAGACTATAATTATTCTTCGAGTGATGATGGAGATCCATTGGCCAATGTATGTCTTTCGGTATACTTGGTACCCCTTAAAGTTTCATTCTTTTATATTTTATGTAATTTTTATTCTTTATTTGATTATTGTTATTTGTATGAATTATTTAATTATGTTGATTCATGTATATGCATTGTTTTGAAATAAATAGGGAGAGAGACTATATTTTGTTATATGCACAAATGTTTTTGAAAGGGGGAGCGAAACTGTTTATAATTTGCTTAAATGTTTAATCTTTTTGATTTATGACCAAAAAGGGAGAGTGTTATATGTTTGATTGAAAGGGGTAGAAGTTTTGTATGACAAATTTTAGACTAGTTAATTATAGATGTAACTTATGCTTAGATTTGTAAGAGTGAAAGGGTTTTTTACAATTTTATCCGTTTAAAAATTGTAATACTATTTTAATAGAGTTCGTGAATGTAAGTCTATTGAGGAACCGAACCACATTAAAATTTGTTTGTGTGTTTTTTTCTCTTTTATCTATTTTTTTGTGTGGGTGTGTGTTGCGAGTTTGGATCTCATACAATGTTAGTTAGAAGAAGCTATACAAGAGAAGGGACACAAATGCGTGCGTGTTAATTAGGACAATAAGAGCATTTGCCACTGCCTTGCAGTGCAGGTAAGTGTACAGTGCCATGAAAATTATATGTGATATTCATATTCGTAATTTGTAAGTCTCCAGGAACAAATTAGATCTTCTGGAAACTATAGGCCTCTTGGGACCATACTATGCCCATCCTCGTCTTTTTCAGTGTATTTTGTATTTTCTCTTTTATAATACATGTGTTTTTGTTGTATGATTGCAGGGAATTAACAAACTTATCAGTGATATACAAAATCAGTAACTTACATTTTCTCACTTTAATAAATACCGTCGTTAACAATGCATCTACTCAGTAAAATTTTCATAAGACGAGCATAGAGAGCATCTAATCTCACCTAGAGTAATTATCCAAAATATTTTCAAAACATACATGTACTGTGAAAGATAATGGTGGAAATGAACCGAATCGCTCACGCATTCAACTTGATAAAATTTTACCCAAATGAACTAAATTCAAACAATTTTTGAAACCTTGCTAAATCAACCAATTTCTGGGTCAGGATTACACTTTTAGTTTCGCCCAAAGGAGAGAGCAACATGTGTTTATGGGTAACTACAGTGTGCATGTGGAAAGAAGTTGAAAATTGAGCACATACGTATGACAGATTTTTTTTTGTTAAATTACACGCTTGACACTACGAATTTTAATATTCCGTTGTCTATATTCTATTTTTTTTGTTGAATTTCCTTAAAGATATTTATTATGTGCTTTTTTCTAATTGGTTCTTATTTTTTATATTTATTTTAACTTAAAAAAATACATGTTATATGTTACGAATGAAACCAAATATTTTATTTTAGACACCTAAGACCTACATTTTTTAGTTTTTATCCTATTGTTATTTGGTTTTTTATAGTTGTTTTTTTTTGTTTTATTGAATATACTGACTATATGTTTTTTTTGTTGGTTTTTTGTTTTTTTAAATTTATTTTCGACCAAAAAAAGTGCTATGCATACAAAAAATGAAATCAAACAAGTGAGAGTTATGTGGGAAAAATAAACTAAAAAAAATATAAATAGAGCAACAACAAAATAAAAACAATATGGTGTTTGGTTTATTCTTTGTTTTAATTCTGTTTTCGACCAAAAAAATCATACCATGTAAACAAAATAAAATCAAACAAGTGAGAATTATTTGAAAAAAAAAACACAAAATAAGATATAAACAGAGTAAAAAAATAAAAATAGTGTATTTTTTATTGGTTTAGTGAAATCAGACAAATGAGAATTCATTTAAAAAAACAAACTAAAAAAATAAAAAAAAGATTATAAACAAAAAAAGCTATAAAGGAACACCAATGTAATTGTAAATTCAAATTTGTTTTTCTATGGAGATAAAATTAGCCGCTCTTTTACTATGCTGTTTTCCCGGCCTTAGAAGTGGCTGTGGATGTTTTGGGCCTCTGTAAAGGAGAGATTGCCATAATGAGCTGCGCGAGCTAAACGGTGTGGTTGGAGCCCAATGCAAGCGGTGGTACTCCAAAACATCCATGTCCACATCCCAAAACTACAATACGACGACAGCAGTCTGATTCAGAGGTTCGTTTTTCCTCAAAAGTAGCGGTTGCTCAATTAGTTAAGTTCTTGCATAGTTATAACTTGTGCTGGCCGGCAGTGAAGAAGTGAATGCTATCAATACTGTCCTTTGTAAGCACTAGACAGGTGATGGTGTAAAGATTGAATCTTGGGCGGCCGATTCTGCAATGGCGTCGTCGTCGTCATCATCGAGCTGGGGAATAAGGACATGGAGGACTGCATTTCTTACGCTCAGAGACGAAGCCCTGACCAGCGGTAACAAATCCCAATCAAAGCCTATTCCTTTACTTCTCAACGATCTCATCTCCAATTCTCACTCTCTCGTCTCCGCCGCTCCCGACCTTCCTCCACACGAGGTTTGTTTTTTATGTTCTTCTTTTTTATCACCTCTTGTTTTCATACTTATTAAGTTGGTGTGTTTTTGCAGGTAACCTCCGATTGTCTGTTTCTGTTGGAGTTGGCAGTAAATTCGTCTCAGCCGTCGAACGATCTGGCCTCTCTTTATTCTCACGTTTCCCACTTGGTACTTCCTTATACTTGTTGTCTGTGATAGGATAATACTCGCTACTGGTACAATGAATGTGTCTGAACGTCTCATAATTGAATTGCTGCTGCATTTGTGTGTATGTATCCGTATATATTTTGTAGGTGCATGATGTGTGCAAGCGCGAACGTGTTCCTCTTCAACTGAATTCTTCATCTTGGAGTTTTGTGCTGGACTCTTTCTCCACCATGCTTCAATTCTTCCTCACCAACCCGCCAGTTCCGTCTCTTCTTTCTTCCAATGCTGCTACTATTAGTCCTGCTATAGAATGCCTCCACACTACAAGGTTCACTTTTTCCTTTTTATTCATGTATCGGTGTATTTATTTATCTTTCTTTTATGTCCTTAATTTACAGATTCTGTTTGGCTTAAATCTTATCCGATCTTTTACTTCCCTTGCCAGGCATATCGCCAGTGTACATCACCAGAAATTTTCACTGTCTGATAATGTTCAGTTGGTGAAATTCCTTCTTCGTATCATTCAATTCTCTCATGCTCAGTGGGTTAACTTTTACTATTCTACTTCCAACCAAAGGTGTGCTACACCATCCGCAAAGAGGTCTTCTAAATACTCTGGTTTCTTTGAAGTTTATACCCTGGTCTTTACCATTCTCGGTGAAGCATTCACAAGAGTTGGTTCTTCTCTTCAAGCCGACATTTGGCTACCTACCATCGAGGTAGGCTTAGGTTCTGCTTTCCATATTCCATGGTTCTTTGATAAAGTTGCCAGGATTTACTTTTATCTTTTTGGATTGAAACTTAGGTGCTTAGGAAAGTGATGGATGTCTTGGCATCAAAGAGCTTACTTGTTGAAGATAATTTTATGTCAAGGTACCATAAATTTTCCAATTGTGAATTTATGTGCATGAAGGCACTTATACATTTGGTACTTAAATATGTAGATAACCAATCTACTATTATTTTTGTGGGTTTTTTTCTTGCCTTGCAGATTCTATGCTTCTCTTCTTAATTGCCTACATCTAGTTCTTATGGATCCTAAGGGTTCTATTCTTGACCATGTGAGTTAGTCTCATTTGTGATTTTATCATATTGTTGTTGGTATTTGCCTACTTTTCTTATCCTCGAACTTGGTAAACTTGTTTTGTTTCTATAGGTGCCTAGTATTGTGGCAACATTAAGGATGTTTCTCAATTATGGACTTACAAGTAGACCACAATTTACAAACCCAGCAAGTGCTTACAAGGAGAAAGAACTTGATACAACATCTATTTTGTCTACTTCGGAAGAACCTGTACAAAAGAATCGTGCTCCATACAGGCCTCCACACTTGCGCCAAAAGGACTCAAACATAAATCAACCTAGACATCAGGATTCTTTTACAAATGATATGATTTCATCAGATTCAGAATGCAGTGATAGTGATGGATCATTCAAAAGTGCTGATGGTATTCAAAGCTCTAGGGTTAGAATTGCTGCCATTGTTTGCTTACAGGTAACAACTTTCGGTTTGTTTTACACCATTGGAAGTTTTTACGAAGCTGACTCTTTCTGTAATGGTTTCTCAAAGTCAAATCTAATATAGAGTGTAATAGGATGTAAATTTAGATATTAATCAACAAATAAATGACATCTCTTTTTCTCTCTTTCCATATAGATTACATGAAATCTTCTGTCAAATCTTGTATGTTATGTTGCAAATTCTTATTTTGAGGGATTATTCATGATCGCCATTACGAGTGCTGAAACTGTTTATCATTTTATTTTATGGCTAAGGATATTTGTCAATCTGATGCCAAATCATTTACTTTCCACTGGACAATGCTTTTGCCAACCAATGATGTATTACATCCTAGGTGAGATTTGCTCTAATTTTGGCAGACTAATTTGTTCGTGATGCATTTTTGTTTTATCTGTATTCTTTAATTATCATGTCTATTGGTTATTTGCAGGAAGTTTGAAGCAACTCTAATGACAAGCTTGTTATTCGATCCTTATTTGAAGGTACTGACTCTTATGCAATCTGGGTACTATTTAAATTATAGTTCCATTTTGACCTTTTCCCTTCATAAATGTAGACTACATGTGATGATAAAAATTATGTCATTGTGGTAGGGTATCTTGTTCTCCAAACCATTGTGGAGTCAAGGAAATTTAACCCATTTATTGTCTTTCAATGCGCACATTCTAAAAAAAAAATTTAATCATCCCTAAATGTTTTCTTCCCTTTAACTATCCCTTGCTTCTGTTTTCCATTGCTGTCTCTAGGATCAATTTTATCTTTTCTCTAAGCACCTCTTCTGTAGTAGATTATTCCTTTCTCATGTTGTTTAAGTTTTCATACATCCACCTCACAATATATCATGTCTCTATGTCCTCATGCATTATTATTATTATTATTATTTGTTGTCTCACGAATGTTCAGGCACGGATTGCATCAGCTTCAACTTTGGCGGTTATGTTGGATGGGCCTTCGTCGGTTTTTCTCCAGGTAGCAGAGTATAAGGAATCAACAAAACGGGGAGCATTTATGGCGCTTTCAACTTCTCTTGGCCAGATACTGATGCAGCTTCATATTGGTAATATAAAGCGTGCTATGATATTTGGTGAAAAGATCCTGCAACTCCCTTGATTTCTCTTCTCTTGTTCACATTTGTTATTATGTTAAAATGTGCTCTCATCATCTATGGTGTAGGCATTTTGTACTTGATTGAGCGTGAGAAACATGTCAGATTATTGGCGTCCTTGTTCAGGATTTTGTTGCTTTTGGTTTCAGCTACACCGTATGAATTCTCCTCATCCTCAAAGTTATCTCATGGTTCTTAAAATTTTGAGTTTTACCATCTAATATGCCATTGTAGTGACAACATTTGAGATATCCTGTCACATTCATGCTGACAATAGTGTTAAAAATTGATGAAATTTCTGATTACTCGATACTTTGATGAAAGTGCACAGTATGATATAGAGGATTCAATTTAAAATCTTAACTCTCATATACATTAGCAAATATTTAAGACTTTACGTCCTGTGGAATCTAATGTTGTCTATTAGTACAATTATATGCTTCAGACTTTAGCATTTCTTTCATGCTAGTTAGTCTCTGCTTTCGTATTTGGCTATTTTGATATGTGTTTTGACGTGTGCCATATGACCCTCTAGTATATTCTGTAGATTTCATACTTTAGCTAGTTAGCCACAGTGTCAATGTGACAGCTGCTATTTGGGAGCCTGGCCTCTTCAGTCTTCTGTTTTATTTGTGTGCATATTCTTATGCCTTTTTGGTCATCACCCTGCAGATATTCAAGAATGCCTGCTGAGTTGTTGCCAACTGTAATTAAGTCTGTGCTATTGAGAATCAAAACTGGTTTTTCTTCCAGAAATGATCAAACTGGCCTGATGGTTAGTTTTAATTTATGTAACTGAATGTTGATATAGTAGTTTTTTTTCCCCTCTTTTTAGTTCTGTATTTAGTTTACGTTTTCTTATGTTTTATTCTTCGTGAGGGGTGTTGAATTTGTTATTCCGATTCCATCTTCATCATAATTCAATGTTGTACTTCAGGCTACCAGTATTAGTTGCTTGACAGCGGCTTTATCAACCTCACCTTCATCACTGCAGGTCAAGCATCTGCTCTTGGAAGAAGTATCAACAGGTTGGGTTTATTTGCATGAAATTTTATGGATACTTGACAGCACTTTCTGTTCCAAAAAATAGAATTTGCAATCTGGTGTCTGCTTGCATGCTGCATACAGCACTTAAGTAATAAGAACTAAGCATTGACATATGTGTATTCTCAAACCCCTGCAATATTGCCATCCTTGAACACACTAATACTTATCAAAATTCTGTGGCAAAAAATAAAAAATAAAAAAAATAAATCTTTCTATGTAAGCTTCTCTTGGATTGCTGGGGAATCTTTACTTGTTCTTGTTTGTTTATTCTTGGATTTGATCTAATTTGACCTTGGAAATTCATTTGAAGCCTTCTTCCAGATGTTGAGGCCGAAAGGAAATCTGATGTTCTGTTTACACTATTCCAATACTCGGGGCAACTAACTAATTCGCTGACATGCTTTGAGGCTTTGCAGGTAATCGTATTATGAAAATGCCCATGCTCAATGTATAATTATGAATTTTGAACAAATGATAAGCATGCAGGAAATTTTTTGAACTTTTTGCATATTCTGTCTACTTTGATTCTATAGTGGTTTGCTGTATTATGTTTTGATATGTGGATAATACACATGCTAGCTTTGTTCGATAAAAAAAAAATTTCTATAAAAGATGAGCAGATGCAAGTACTTGGTTAGACAAGATTAGCTCTTATTTTGCTTTTGGTCTTTCGATTTAGTTAAATGGTTCATTCTGTTTCATAAGATCTCAATCCACTTGAAGAAGACGAAGTAGTTACTTCTAGTGGACATCAGTTATTGTGACAAAGCAAACAATGTTTTTCATGTTGCATTTAATTGTAATGATATGGTTGGATGTTATAATTATGTCTTCTAAGCCTGTATCTATTTTATGTATGATATTTTGCTGAATATCTTTGCTTAGAGGTTGATCTGCTTAGGGATCAGGTCTATTCAAATTTTTTCCTTTTCTTTTGTAGTTGATTGTGTTACACTTATTGCAGGCCCTTAGAGCTCTGATACACAATTATCCTGACATAACCTCTGCATGTTGGGAACAAATTTCAAGCATATTCTCTAAAGTTTTAAGGGTGGCTACTCCAGAAATTCCTAATAGGACATGGAAAGGGCAAACAGAAGAAAATGCTGGATTTATTGGTGAAAAAGTCATAACAGCAGCTGTCAAAGTAAGATTTCCTGTTTAATTGTGAACTTCCAAAAATGATTCAAGTCTATTTGCTGGGATGTTTACAGTTGCTGTCAGTGGTATAATTCTGTGCTATATGATTTAAAGTGGATTAGAGAGGATTTGTTATTTAATTAGCACATTTGAGTTCTTGAAGTGGACAGGAGATTCATATTGTGCCTTTACATGTCTGGTCTTATGTGCACACTTCACT
>CAODLS010144666.1:0-10345 GCA_948243855.1 Flueggea neowawraea | reverse complement strand
GTGTCATGACAAAGCCCAAATCTAAGTTGATCTTCACAAGC
Organism: Flueggea neowawraea; assembly: GCA_948243855.1. Lineage (NCBI taxonomy): Eukaryota > Viridiplantae > Streptophyta > Magnoliopsida > Malpighiales > Phyllanthaceae > Flueggea > Flueggea neowawraea. The sequence continues at coordinate 10,304 of CAODLS010144666.1, read as the reverse complement.
CAATATGAAAGATCAGGGTTAACCTAGGGTGGTCTTCGATCTCCATCGCAATGAACGACCTCCATCTTCTTTTACAAACAAATTATATATATATATATACTAACATGTTCTAAAAGAAATAGGCACATTTTCCAGAAAATGACACGCATGCGGTATTTGAAATAGGCACATTTGGCCAACTCTTACAAAAATTTAAATCCATCCACATGGGTTAATTGGGCTATGTTATGCACCATGCATATTGAATCATCATTCAACACAATCATAATCATATCATGATAAACATCTATATTGATTAAGTGTTGGGTGAGTTTAAGCGGTTTTCGCAAGCCGGTGGCGAAGGAGGTTTATAATTTTCATTGCTCATGAAATGAAATGCTAATTAAAACTCCAGTATGTATTAATCTCATTAACACTTGAATCTCATAATTACTTTATGATTCATTTGTAATCTCATTATAAAAACCGCATGTTCAAAACCTAATCAGCTTTCTAAGTGAATCTTAACATTCTATGTAAGTTCAACATATTCCATTCGGCCATATATAAAAACCATTTTCTATCTTGCTAAATTAAACCCTAAACAAGTGTTATTAACATAGCAATAGCATAATAACAAGGCCGAATAGATCAAGCATATCAATTATATCACATATAAAAGGAATTATATATGTTGATGATGCAAGTGGCTCTGATACCAATGTTGGAATTCAAGACCACTTAATGACATTCATAAGCATACAACGCAGCGGAATAAATAAAATATTTCCTCCAGAATTCCACCAAGGATCCATGCACATCAACATATACAATTAGGGTTAAATGGTCTACCTTAGATCCAAAGCTCCTTGATGTTCGAATGGATGGAATGTTGGTGTATTTTTTAGTATAAAAACCCGAACCACCACTTGTCTCATGCTGCCCTTGCGCGAACGTGTCTAGAGATATCCATGCAAACGAACTCTCTTCTTTGGATTGGAGGAGTGTACTAGCATTTCTTTTAGAATCTCTATTCTAAAACTCACAATTTATTTTCTCTCTCTTGAAAGTAGCACACAGCAATTCGGATTTTGCCTTTGAGAGGAATAGCAAAGAATACAACCCTATTTATAGGCATATGATGACACCCAAATGGGCAGCAAAGGGAGGCCGAATTAGCACTTCCTTCCTCTCCAAGAATTCGGCCAACACCCTAATTAGGAGAGGGCATGCCGAATTCCAAACTAGTCACAATACGGTTTGCCTTTTCTTGTCCCACAAGAATAATCACTTCCTAATTAATTTGCGACATACAAATTAGGGTTTTATTTCTCAAATAAGAACTCCCAATCAGTCATAGACTCCTAATTAGTGGTGTGTGTGCCGAAATATTCCATGTCAAACAAGGAAAATGGTTCCTAAAAAAATAGGATAGTTGGCCGAATTTCTTCCTCCCTTTTTAGGGTTGGATGCCGAATTTTCTCTTTCCCTTTTTTAGGTTTATTGTGCCAAAATTATGATGGGTATTATTGATGTTATTGGACTTTTAATTATATGATACATTATCATTTAATAAACCACTCTTATGTGCCAAATTGTGTCACACATAATTAATTACCCATAACCTTAATAACTAATGATTTAAATTAAAAGCTCATTACATTAATGGATTATGTATTAAATCTTATTTAATACATAAATTATAAAATCCTGAATTATTATTGGTTAATCAAACTAATCATCTTAATAATTCAATCACTAAAGAGAGAACCTTTGTAACAAATCCAGTTCGTTCTTGTGTGTGACCCAATAGGCCCACTCGAAATTGGCAATGGGCCTTTGTCCCAAGCCTTTGGGCCCAAAGTCCATAAGAGTTATCTAGTAATACATTATGGAAATCCAAAATTGAGTGGATGCCGGTGATCTGAGTTAACTTTTTACAGTCTGATGTTTAATCCTTTTGTCACACGATATCTCATCTAAGCATAAGGCATGGTCACATGTCAACCTTATATTGCTTAGCATAGTTATTGATCTTCAAGTAGATTGATATGACGAATGACATTGATAAACCCATTTATCAATTCATTCGTACGCATACATTCTATTAATCCTACTCATCAAGTGGTCAAGAGATATCACTCTTCTTAAGGGGAACAAATCTATCACTCTCATTATCACTCCTCTACATGATTCATGAGATATCCAATCATAGTCTTTATTGTTACCCTATTATGGATAACATTTGACTTAGTCAAAACATATGATTTCTCATGTAAGAGTCGATAGTGAGTTTCAGTCAGAGGACTTAACATCGCCACTGCATGAAATCTTCTTTGTGACAATGATCCATGAAGAGCTTTCATAGCGGGCCAGTCCAATACATGTTCCCCAACATGTATCTATGTTCTAAGTTGATATCTCATATCCATAATCAGTAAAACGTGACTATCTACTTAGCAACATACTAATCTTAATTCATTATTATTCCCATGATAATGATCGATTAAGGACATTTAGAATAGTATCCTTTTTTATCCTTATGGTTTTACTATCAAGTCACACACTTGATGGCACAAGGAAGAACAAACTATTCATGGAGTTTTATCTTCATAAAACAAACAATATTTCATAGAAATAAAATGCCTCTTTATTAATTAAACCAAAATGACAATGCATACATGATTGAGCTAGGGCACAAAACTAACAATTGATGATACCAACAAGGTCAGACGCACCACGTTCCTTCTGAGTGGACGTGCAGTTGGGTGGTGGAGGAGTCTTGAGGCTCGAAGAGATTTCAGTTAGGCCAGATTCAAGGAGGAGCTCATCGTATCTGTCCTTTTACGGAGCATCTAGGACAAGAAGGAAGATGAGTTCAATGATTTTCGCAAGGGAATGATGTCGATGATGGAGTATGAGGAAATGTTAAAGGATTTGAGTAGGTATGCACCTCCTCAGAGTCAGGGAGAGGATGCCCTGACAAGGAAGTTCTTGGATAGGTTACGTCTCATGATCAGTAGGATAGTAGCGGATCTTGGGTTGGCTACTATAATGTAGATTGTAAAGGCTACTAGAGGTATGGAGAATATGGATAAGAGGCATCCGAGGAAGTCAAATAAGGTGAGGCCAGCAGGGTCGGGGTCAGGGAGCCCAATCAGAGCAGACGCGTCGACATTTTTTGGAGGGCAGGGGCCCAGTCAGAGCACTCAGAGGAGCTAGACAGAGTGGAGGATAGAGCTCAAGGAGCTTGATTATGCCTTATACGATCTATGGGAATATATATCCTGGGGTTTACAATAGCGCGACCAGTAACTATTTCCACTGTAGACAGTTAGGGCATAAGATAACAGAGTGTCCTTTGAAGTTGGGTACAGGGACTCAGACTGCACAGTCTGCAGTATGAGGTTCAAGTACAGTGAGTACCGTTGCTGGTAGGGGAGCCGACAGAGGCTCAGGGACCCATAGTAAGGTTGGCTAGGGTAGTGGCCGAGGTCAAGCAACTCAGAGTAGTGTTGTTACAGGAGGGCAGACCCAAGTTTATCATCTCACCCGTTAGGAGGCGCAGACCTCCAATGTTGTAGTTAATGGTACACTCTCTATATATGGTACTCATGCATATATATTATTTGGCATTGGTGCATCTCATTCATTCATCACTCCACCTTTTGTTGAGCGTGATGGGTTAGTGTTGCATCAGCTAGAAAAGTTGTTAAAGGTTTCATCACCTCTAGGTAGCAAGATGCTAACAGATTCTGGGGTTCAGGGTTGCGTGATTGCCATTGATGGGCAAGAGTTAGCAGCCGACATAATCTTATTAGATGTGGGAGAGTTTGATGTCATTCTGGGTATAGATTGGATTTCTAATTGGCATGCTACATTGGATTGCTTTGCCAAGAGAGTATATTTTTTACTGCCTGGTTAGACTGAGTTCTGTTACCATGGTGAGCGAGATAGTGTGCTACAGAGTTACGTATTGGCCGTTAGAGCAGAGAAGATGATTTGGTATGGATGTGAGGGGTATTTGGATTTTGTTTTGACAAAATCCGAAGGATCGAAGTTGAGGTTTGAAGACGTATTAGTGGTTTGGGAGTTTCCAAACGTGTTTTCAGAAGAGTTATCGGGAGTTTTGCCTAAGCCAGAGATTGAGTTTGCTATAAAGGTACAACCTGGTACCGATCAGATATTGATTCCACCGTGTTGAATGGCGCTTGCAGAATTGAAGAAGTTAGAGACTTAATTGAGGGAGTTGTTAGACAAGGGGTTCATCCGACTGAACGTTTCACCTTGAGGCGCCCCGATGTTGTTTGTAAAGAAGAAGGATGGGAACATTTGTATGTGTATTGACTACCGTTAGCTTAACAAGGTAACAGTGAAGAACCGATATCCACTTCCAAGCATAAATGATATGTTTGACCAGTTGCAGGGTGCGCAATGGTTTTCTAAGATCGACTTGAGATCGGGATATCATAAATTGAGGCTTAGAGATGAGGAAATTCCTAATACAGTGTTTCGAACTAGATTCGGTCACTATGAATTTCTAATAATGTTGTTTGGATTGACCAACGCACCAGCGGCCTTCATGGATTTGATGAGCAGAGTGTTAACACCGTATTTGGATCGATTCGTGATTATTTTCCTCGATGACCTTCTGATATACTCGAGGCGTAGGGAGGAGCACGAGGACCACTTGAGGTCAGTATTGCATACTTTGCGAGAACATCAGTTTTTGTGCTAAGTTCTCGAAGTGCGAATTATGGCTCAAACAAGTGGCATTTCTCGAACATGCGGTGTCGCGAGAGCGGCATTATGGTGGACCCAAAGAAGGTAGAGGCAGTAATCCATTGGGAGAGGCCTAAGACTACTACTGAGATTTGAAGCTTTCTCGGTTTAGCCACATATTATAGGAGGTTTATCCAAGATTTCTTGAGGATTGCTGCTCCTATGAATCGGTTAACTCAGAAGGGGGTTAAATTTGTTTGGCCTGATATATGCGAGGACAACTTTCAAAAGTTGAAGAAGTGTCTGACGAGTGCACCGATATTGGTTCTACCGTCTGGTTCTAGAGGTTTAGCGGTGTATTGCGATGCATCGAGAGTTGGTCTAGATTGTGTATTGATGTAACATGGTAAAGTAATTGCTTATGCATTGACAAAACTTAAGAGGCACGAGCAAAACTATCCGACGCACTACTTGGAGTTAGCAGCAGTGGTGTTTGCACTCAAGATCTGGAAGCATTATCTATATGGGAAGACTTTTGAGATCTTAACAGATCATAACAGGTTGAAGTACATTTTAGCAATGAAGATGATAAGCTTAGGAGATGCCAATAGACTAGGGGATTTGATTATTAAACTCTTGAAATTGCACTTCTCAATGCAATGTTTGGTTCGTGTGATTAATGCATATCATAGTGTCCTCTTTTAATCATGTTATTCGCATACTGCATAATATAAGATTTTTCCCTACTTGTCCAATTCAACTGTTATCCTAGCCCCAAATAAAATATCATTTTTGTTGCCAAGACCATCTATCTTTTCTTTTTGCTAGTCATTTTATTTGCTTTCATTGAAATACAACCTACGACCTCTCGACGCTGAGATTAACGGTAGTACTTATAAGATGCAAGCCCACTGGTATCAGCCATCTATTTTCGCATCCAATGTTACACTTATTTAAAATAGAATTTCAAATTACATAAGAAATCAAAACTTGAATCATAACTTGTCCTATAAACCAAGTTATTCAAATTGTTTTGACAATTGCACCATATTGTTTGCGGCACTAGATGCAGCCATCTCCCATTTCATTGGAACAACCAAATTCCTACAATGAAAAATTTGCGATGAACTTTTCCATAGAAAAATATTCTTTTAAAAAAATTTCCATACTACAAGCACTAGACAACTACAATCTATGCAACTGGGAAAATTTTCCTGTTATTCACCAGATTATTTTATAAAAATTAACATGAAATTTATCCTAGTAACATAGAGATTTTAGTTAATATTTTGCAAAATTTAAATGCAAAAGATATAATTTTAACGTCAACATTGTAACTTGGGATATGTTTGTCCTTTAAAAAAATTCTCTCTCAATCAAAACTTTGTTGTTACAAAATTGACACACTTTTGGTTCTGTCGTTGTAAAATTGGACCATTTTTATCCTTCTGTCTTAATGACGTCTATAAGTAATGTTTTTACGTTCAATAATGTCCTCATGTGACAACGTTAAGCTTAAAATTCAAGCTTAGTTCAAATTTAAAAGTTAATGTAGTGTTAAATTTCAAAATTTGTATTCTGGTATGCATGAAACAAGGAATGCAAAATGAATTCAAGAGAAATGGCTTACCCCTCCATGGATTTGTATTTGCAGCGATGCATCTTGTCGATTGTATAATTCCTAATTACTTGCTCAAGTCTCTTTGCCAATTCCGGAATTTGAGATGATGCCAAAACATCCCAAACCTTCAAGACTTGAACTTCAAAAGAACTTTCCAACACAATATCAACAGACCAAACCATAACTAGATGCTTATTGACTTGGTACTGCTGTACAAGTTGCCAACATAAACCATCATTCTCAATCGCTTTCTTCTCAGATTGACGCCAACCACTTCTGAGTTTTTCTAATAATGAAATCACTTCTTGACGAGTTTCTATTTTCTTCATTCTCGTCATAGATGTTCGAAATTCGTCAGTCAAGCGAACCTGCATTACAATAAGACTTCTATAGTTTTGGACTTTGACAATGCAATGACATTAGATGAGTGAATAATGAGCGGAGGAAAAAGTGGATAATATATTATTGCTGAAGAACGCGGAATTCATATTTAGTAGAACATCGAGATCGAGTTGGTCAAGCGCAAGCAAACCAACTGAGACTGCTTCGGCTAAAGCTCTTGTCCTCTGTGGCATCGTAGAAACACCCCCTCCTCTTTGCATCTTCCACTAGTTTTCTCCAAATAGATCCACTCTTCACTAATGTTTCCTCATTCCCCAATATCCAAAGACAATACCTACACATCCAAATCCAACACAAGTACTAAACCATGAATGGATTAAGTTTAGGTATTTCTTTTCTTACTTCAAGTTAATTTTCGAAATTGTCTTATTACTTTAAGCAAATACTCCAAAAAATATATCATAATAAAAATAATTTCAGAAAGTGGTTTGATTCCAAACAAAAAATTGTCTAAAATCAATACATCGATACTTAGAAAAAAAATAATTATTTGATTTTCCAAATATAATTAATTGACAAAAAAGGAATATTAGAAATTTAATAGTACCTCCCTCTGGTGAATGCCGCATTAGCTCTTTGCCTATCGGAAATAAAACCAACCGCTCCATTCTTGTTACATCTAACGGTTGAAATAATTATGACGTCCTCGCCGCCTTGAACACCATCGACAGAGCGAACTTTTACAGAGAAGTCGGCATCAGAATTTGTGCAACTGCTTTTTCCAATTGCTTTTTGCAATTTGCCGTTGAATTGCACCTACTTGAGCCTTGCGTGGCGACATGATGCCTATGCTCACTTTCTCCTTTGTCCGATTGAGCTCTGTAGCATCAAGTTGGAAAAGAAATACCATTAAAAATGCGCAAATTTTTTCAAAAAAATAAAAGATTTAAGTTGAGTGAAACTACTATGAAATTGACTAAGGCTCTGTTTGTTTCAAGGAAAATCCTTGATTTTCTATATTTAAGTCAGTAAACGTAAAATAACATTCGGACAACAAAAATTTAGTATTTATTTTATAGGAAAATGATCTCTTAATATATATCAAGAAAAGAAAAAAAAATCAACAGAAGAACAGAATCTTACCCTCAAGCCCACTTAAAACATATTTAAAACAATTGAAAATATTTTTAACTCATGTCTAATAGAACAACAATAAGGAATGAATTTCTAGAATTCATTTTCCAGAAATTCATTCTCTTTGAAAGTATTTTCCTCGCTAAACAAAAGGACCTAAAGTTCACTATAATTGATAAGGAAAAATACCATCAGAAAGGCGGGTAACTATATCAGCAACGACAGCAACTTCAACCAAATTTCTCAAACTTCGAGATTTGTCAAACTCCTCTTCTCCATGTGCAATGTTGATGAAGGAGTAGTTACCATACATTTGATGGTTAAGCAATCGTCTGTTACGGGTTTTTTCTTTGACATTTTCAGCATCCAAAATTTTGTTATCATAGAACTCTGCATTCGGAAATTTGCTGATTGATGGATGCATTCTGTATTGTATGTCGAGAACGTAGGTCTTGTATCCTAAATTCACCAGCCTTTCAAACAAACTTCTTCCGAACCCTGCCTTCTTAGATATCTAATATACTTCTAATAAATTAAGAAGTAGAACCTCTAATGCACACTATTTGAAGCTTAATAGTCATGTTAAAAAAATATAATTAAGGTTTAATGTGTACGGACTCTTATCTTCTAACAAAAGGCTGAATCACAATATTTCCCATGAACTTTAGCTTCCTTTTCATTTGTTGCTTGAATTGTTTCAGAACAAACTAGTATACAAACATCATGAAATATTGCAATGATATCTATAACAATTTGGTACACCATTGTGCTAGAAAGAAGTTTAATAGCAAAATTATCTCACACTATAAATGCAACGCCTCACAAAGTTTTTGCTATATAAAAAGTTAAAGCAACAGGTTCAAAACGCACTAAACTTTGTGCCAAAAATTGTCATTTAGCCATTAACAAATATTTAGTCATATTAAATGAAGAACTAACAGTTTATTTTGTTATATATATAGCCTAATTTAAAATCTTATTGAAGAAGAGGTTAAATGTAGAGCATGCATTTATAATTCATACCTGGCTATTGACAATAGCAGACAATTGCCGATTATCTCCGACGAGAATGGCATGGTGAAGCCCTTTGAGTTGCAAGGGAATGGCAGATTCACATTCTTTGAGCTGTGCAGCTTCATCTATAACTACACACTGCACATTCGCCATATTCTTGGCGTGCAATCGAATAGCACTTGATGCCGTGCAGAAAAGCAAAGCATGCATTTGATAAACAAAATTTTCGTATTGCCATTTCATTTTTGAGGTTTTGACCTGGAAATTGCTGGGGAAGTACTCTCAGTGTGTTGACACACTCTCTTCTAGTATTGTTAAATTCATTTTCGGATTCCTGAAGAACGTGATTCAATCCTTCCTTGACAAAAACGAGACTCAACAGCAAAGCTTCACGAAATTTCAGCAGATCAAGAACTCTGATCATGTTATTTACCGATTCCAAGGGCAGGCAAGAAGTGGGTAAGTGTGTGTATAAACTTACGACACAGAACTTCAGCTTCTCGTGAATGGATTTGAATCTTTCCTGAACAAACTCTTCCAGTTTTAATAAATCATCTTTTTCTTCTGCGTTTCAGAGTTGTTAGAATGACATCTTCAACCTCTGCTTCCTTAACCTTTGGCTTTGCCTCGTTTTTCTTTCCTTTCAATCCTTGTTCGTTAACATTTTTCCCGATATTTTTGTCCTTTGACTTTGCCTCATTCTTATCCTGAATTTTTTCATCACTGCAGCGTTTTATTTCCTTCTCAAGCAATGTTTCCTGCAAATAACAACATTACAGCTCTTCGGGATTTTCAAGCAGGTTTATCATGGATGTCAGGTAATTGCTCCAACGAGAAAAACACTTCTGAAGTATCTCAACTCGGTAATCAAGAAACACATCATGAACATCATTTCGTTTGTCAATCTTCATTCGTTCTTGATTCCCGAACAGAACTATATCTCCAACACCATAAGTTTCGCATCCAACTATCTCAACAAGTGATCTCTGAACCCGGGCTGCAACTTCCACCACTGCAATGTTGGTTGGAGCACATGTCAGTGTTCTGCATTTCATTTGAAACAGGGCACACAGTAAGAAACCGACTATTTTTGTTTTCCCGGTTCCCGGAGGACCCCATATCAGTTTGTCAGTATTCTGATGACAACACTCTCCGGCATTGAGACAGCTTAGAACTGCATCCTCCTGTGACTTGTTTAACTTAAAAGACTGCAAATTCTCTTTAATCTTTGAAGAAGCAATGCCACTTTTCTTTTTCAAGGCGCAAGTAGTACAACCTTCATTTTCCTACAAGAAATAAACACAAAAAGTTAAATAATGAATCCAAACATCCTCATTGTTCAAGCAAAAAGTGAATGATATTTCTTACAATAGAATTAACTTTCAGCACTTTCTCAACAAGACTCATGTTATGTCCTTCCAGTTTTGAGTTCAATGAGTTCCATATTCGATTGTTGGTCGTCATATTTACCAAATAAACAGCGAAAAGCTTT
>CAODLS010144540.1:0-10511 GCA_948243855.1 Flueggea neowawraea | reverse complement strand
CTCGTACGTCAATCACGGGTCCCGAGAATGGGTCGTGACATGTCCTTTGTGACCAATGTCTGTGCCTTTCTTCAAGTTCACTTGAGCCTTTAATGCTTGCTCTACTGTCGTTGTTTTCCTTTCATTCAATCATTGTTCATGAGCTTCCAATTTGGCTTGCAAATCATCAACTGTTATTGTGGTAAGATCTCTGGATTTTTCTATTGCAGCAACTTTGTAATCAAACGTGTCAAGCAAAGTACGAAGAATTTTCTCTACAATCTTCAATTCTGTAACTGACTCACCATTGGTTTTCATGTCATTAGCTAATTTCTGCACCATTCCACAATAATCTACCACACTTTCATCTTTTTCTTGCTGAAGCAACTCAAAATCTCATCTCAATTTTTGCAATCGCAGATTCCTTACTTTTTCAACACCTTGATAAGATTTTAACAAAATTTCCCAAGCTTCTTTTGCTTGACGACAATTAATAATCTTTTGAAAAACATTTAATTCTACACACTGAAACAAATAATGAAGTGCTTGATTATTTTGTTTTTGGGTACGCACCTGCTCTGTAATTAATGTAGCTCCAACATCAAATTCGGTATATCCTTTCTCGACAACATCCCAAATTCCAAGGTGCTTCAAGAAAAATTCCATTTGAACTTGCCATGGTCTAAATTCTGATTTACCATCGAATTTAAAAACTAGACATGTAATATATTGAGTGTTATTGGCCATTTCCTAATTAGAATAAGAATATTCTTGTTCTGGAATATAATATTCTACTTCAAGTCTTATTCTGGATAGGGATTATTTTATCCCTGGTACCAAACACTAACTGGAATAAGCTATCTCTGCTACCAAACAGACCTGAAACCATAGCTCTCTCTTCTTCTTCCTCGGTTCTGACGGCGGCAGCTACCTTCTGCAACTGAACGACAATGGAGACGTAGCGACATGAGAATGCGTCGGCAACGACGACTCTTGCACTGGAGGGCCACGCGAATCGGCAGTGGAGACTGATCGGGCGGCGTCAAAGCTTTTGGTTGCAGCGACTCCTCGATGGCACAACGCTCCCGGCTTTCTTCTTGGTTCGAAAGGCGATGGCTAGCGGCGCAACGAGCTGGCAGTGGCGATGTGCTCTTCCACGTACGTCGTTGGCACAACCATCGGGTCGGTCAGACGGTTGGGTTTTTTTGTTTGAGTCGAGTCAGTCAAACGGGTTGGATTCTCTCAACCCCGTTTTGTGTTGTATTTTTTTTCCTTCAAATCTGTTTTTTTCACCCTCGCATCGATCTAACCTTGATGCTCTGATACCAGATGTAGGCACCAAACACTCACAAATCTTTATTGATTTTGATTCTTTATTTTTGTTGTTACAATGAGGATCCCAACACCTCTATTTATAATAGTACAATCTAAATTCTATTAGAACAAGTAAATCTAATTAATATTGAATCAAACTCCTACTCTAATAATAAATCCTAATTTGACTTGGTTTAATATTTCTACATCCAACTCTCCTCCAATTCACTATTTATTTTATTCATCACATCTTTATTACTTATTCTATTATCTGCTCTTGATTTTTCTTTTTACAAGAAGAATCTAACATTAAATTTTGAAATTAACAACACATATCTATTCCATCTCTTAGTTACTAATTTAAATTAGAACCCTATACTTTATTGTTAATAATTAGGCTATTGAATTCACTGTACCTTCGTCACTGTTACCTAGGCTTAACTATATATGTTACTGCAACGCAAGTGGTTAATTTACTGAAAAAGTTCCAATCTGTCGAGCCAACAAATTCACCTTATGTATAATATTGCCATAATATATGACTAATCCGAAAGTTGAAGCAAACTTTAAGCAAAAGGTTACCTTGTACTTTTATATATTATCAAAACCCACTAGAAATTAATAATGCAGAAATAAATGTGGAGTTTTCTGGCATAAAGTAAAAGTACGTGGTAGTTAATTTTAATTAATAAACATTGTTGTTGAATCGAGGATCGATCAACTAAACCCTAGAATCAATAACTTAAAAGTACTATGCACTCTAGGAGTTGTCATCCATGCGCTTGCTCTTTTTTAATTAACTTAATTTTCATACAACGAGTAATTTAATATTAGGAATTTTTTTTACTGAATCACAAATTCGAACAAAAAAAATTGTTCATTAGGGTTCAATATTTGTGTGTGTGAAGAACGGAGTATTTATTGTGAACTGCCATAGATACATTTTAATGATAGTGATTGAAATGGCGGCAATAAAATTTAACATTATACATGCATAATAGATTAATTATGTGAGATGACAATTCTAGCTGGGTTGCTAAGTTTAGAACCACAAAAGAGGCAAATATGGTTGTGTTTTTTCGGTTGAAAGAAGGGGCAACGTGGGGTGTAAAGATATCGGATGTGGGGATGGAAAAATGTGCATGCATTAATTGAAGAGGTCGAAATAGAGGACAAATCTAGGTTGTCCATTTCCTCACTTATAAAAGGCTACATGGGATTGGAATGATTAACATAAAATGCCTTACAGCAGCAAAATCCATCAACGTATAGCACTAGTCAGATTGGTCATGCTTTAGGTAGCCCCTCCCTTTTCAGTGTTACTTTTTGTATTTCTTCATAGCAATTCTGTCCTTAATTTGCTTCATTTTTTTTGAACTAGTCCGTATACATAGAGCAAGTTTAATGTTACATGCCCACATCTGCATGGAAAATGTAATATACCAGATTAGATTGTACATTCTGATAGGAAAAAGATTAGATTGTTCACTACTACTTGTCAAGATGGATGTCCATGGGCGTGTGCTATAGTTCTAGGTCCCTCTACGATCAGCATGATTAAATCTAGCCATATATACATAGATGTATGGACTACACAAGCTAATTGATTTCCAGGGAGGAGGAATCCTAGCAACTATTTTTACGAAATATTTGTCTACTTTAGTTGTATTTCTCCGCTCTTGAAGCATGTCTCTTCTTATGGCCTTATTTATTTATTTGTATGGTGTTTGGGTGAAGACATATTTCAATTACAGGGCAAGCATTTCGGCTTTTTTTTCACTCTCTTGCAACATTTATATTCTTATTGGTTCATTCAATTTATTTTTTTATTTAATTTTAACTTTTCTTATTCAATCATCTTTTATTCGATTTTAACTTTTTTTTCTATTTTTATTTTTCTTTAATGTAAATGAACCAATAAAAAGATGAGCGTTGGTGAGAGTGATGTTTTTAAGGCGAAATCCACGGCGGTTTCTGATGTTTGGTGTATTTTCCATTCCAATCCACAAGTTTAGAAATTAGCCGCTCCGATCTTTTGCTTCAAACTCCGTTAGTCAAATATAACGAAAATTTAACATAGCACATAAACGTACTAATTTTAAGAATTTAATGACACAAAAATACACATGTGCCACATCAGATTTTCACTATATTTGACTAATAGAGTTAAGAGCGAGGAACTAGAGCGGCTAATTTCTAAACTTGTGGACCGGAATGGAGAATACAACAAATCTTATGGACCGTTATAGATTTCACCCATGTTTTTTATTCGATAACTCATAATCTTCAAAATTTTATTCCTTTAAAACAACAAGTTCTAAGAAAATTTAGTAAGCAAACTCATACAAACTTGGAAGATATATTTAAAAATTGGCTATCTAGCAAAAACCCATGATATCCTAGTAAAAAACTCAATTAATACATGCTCGTATAGTATTAACTAGGCCGTTTTTAATATTGCGCTCAAAAGATCCAAGGCCAACATCTTTATCATGTTGGCCGAACCTCAACAATTGTGAGAAAAAAAGATGATTGGTAGGATTTTCCAGGAAGAAATTAAAAGGCTGTTTAGTTAAAAGGAAATTTGTTTATGAAAAACTAAAATTTTTCATTGTTATTATTTTATTTTAGAAAATAGAAACAAAATAAAAAATAAAAAAAATATTTTCTGAACTAAATATAGTCTAAATGACCAAAAATTGAATTATGTATCAACCATGCAGTCATGCCTAATTTGTATAAAATGTTAGTGGTCAGCCTTCACATGTGCAATCAAATAAAGTTTTTTATTTTAAGAAGATGGTGTCTCACAAATTTTATTAATAATCTTTATTTATAACAGAATAATACTGTGATTACAATTAAGAATTAAAAGAAATACAACCTACCGACTTAAACATCATAGACAAAACAAGACCAAAACAAGGAAAAACAAAAGCTCTAGCCTAATCCATAAGGAGACAGAGGCAGGATTAAGGTTTAGCCATCAAATAAAGTTAATTAACTGCTTTACTGGTTATTAACAAAGCACGATCAATGCTGATTATTCCAATTAAGGGTCTCTTTCACTCGGTTCCGAATTTTTAGGGTGTCTTCGACTCAATTAATGTTGAAAAAAGCATGAAATAGGAAGGAGCTGTCGATTGATCAATCCAAATTAACAACCATGATTAATGAGAGATCTCAGTAAAAATAACGAAAAGCATTTCAACAAACATGTGGTGTTCATTGGTGGTGGTCTGTCATGTTACAGTAGGATGGGTACAAAGGTACGTATATGTATAGACGGAGTAATTTTGACTGAAGTTGGCTGATTCAGAAGCAAAGTACGCACATGCATTGAAAGCCCCAACCCCAGGATCGAGATGGAGACAGATATGGCCTTTGATGAATAACCTGACAGTGTTCCAGCCATACGCCATGCACTCTCTCTATCCCTCAGGGTTCCAGCCAATCAACACCCCCCCCCCCCCCCCCTCCTTCCTATACCCTCTCAGTCCGATCCACATGCATGGCCTGACATTGCCACTCATTATTTCACATGCACATGCAAATCCAAAACAACACCCTTAATTTCCATCAGTGACCCCCATCTTTTTAATTGCCCTAAACCCAATATATAGCAGCTACCTCTATAATCACCTTCAGGAGGCTAATTAAGGTATAGTTACGGACCAATTATAATTATATATATGGTTGTGTGAGTAGGGCAAACATAATACACTAATCTAAGTAGAGTTACTTGAGTGTGAGGCATGATGATGGCATTGATGATGGGATGATGACGAGATTAAAGACAAAATTGCTTTATTATCTGAAAATTGAAGTGTCTATTTATTGCGGAGGAAAGGAAATGGAAGTAGGGAAGCCCACTTTCATGAATGGGAACCATAACATAACAACATGCATATTGGAAAAAAAGCTATAATCATATTAAGGATGTTGGTTTCCCCGCTTAGTACGGTACTAGATCAATTTGGTGGACTCTGATGCATGAAATTGTCTCTCTGTCTCTCTCCCTTTGTAAATGTGTGTGTGTGGTGTCAAATGTGATGGGAGCATCCCATGCATGATTATTACGTATACACCAATTCATGCTTTGCTTTCATGTTTTCCCCTTTTAATTTGAGAGGGATATTTGGTTCTGTTTGGGTCTATACCCTTCCTTTCACATTTTCATGATTTACCGAGAACGGGACTCAGTATCCCTCATTTTGGGCCCCTACTAATTATAGAATTTCAACCCTCAATTTGTTTTTTCTGTTTTCCTTTGATAGCATTATTTGTTTAGTTTCGCACTGCCCTCAATCGCACGCATTAATCTTCCACAGCTTTCATTTCGTATATATGCTATGCAGTTCCAGGATCTCCATCATCGCCATTCTCATCAACACTCATCATGGAAGAACAAACTTCTTCCTTTTTTTCTTTTTTTTTTTAATTTCAAATAAGATGGGTTTTTTTTTCAAAGAAGGAGCAGTTTAATAGTTTTACTTTTAAATCCGTTGACAATTACATTTTTTATATCTACTAAACATACCCTCACTAGATCTCTTCATCGTTACCAATTAGCGAAATCAGCCTATTCTTAGCCCAATCACGTGCCTCAGCGTTCACATGCATAGTTTTTCCTCAAAAAAAAAAATTGTTCTGTGATTTTTCTCTGCGTGTTCTTAATTTGACATCTTTCGTGAAAATTCTATGTTGGACAATACTTTCCATGTCAAGGTAATTTCTTTTGATGTTACTGAATTAATATACCCATAAAAATAAGTCACAATATTTTTTCTATACAAATTAAAAAAATTAGTTAATTTATTAATTATATTCTATATTTTCAAAAATATCCTTGTAATTATTCAATAGTAATTAACAACACAATTTACTTTGCATTTACATAGTAAAATGTGACATAATAATTTGTATTAAAAAGGCAACAAACCTATATATTGGAACAAATATAAAAGGCAATATGATCTATCTTTATGGAATGGAGAGAGTATCAAATATTGATTGAAGAGAGTGGAGTAATGGTTTTGATATTTACCTTTTATGTATTGAAATTATATTATATGTGCACACAATCATTTGACGAATAAAGATTTACATTCTTGTATTTGTATCCATATAATAGCAGACGCAGAAAATTTTTTACTCGGGGCCACCAATTATATATACTAATTTAAGACTTATTAGGATTAGTTGAAGACCCACCACTTAGAATTAATGGCCTCTTAGTTTGTATACTATTTCAATTCAACAATACATCTCCAAAATCATTCAATTCACAACAACAACAACAATTAAACACCATCAAATTCAATTTCAAACCCTAAAAATTCACTTCAACTTAAAATCTTAAAAAAAGAGATTGTTCTGTCATCTCTGTTATTGTTCAACATACCTTCTCCGGCGTCGGCAGACGGATGTTGCTTGTTGTGGTGTGGTGGTCGGCGGTCTTCTCCAGTTCTCCTCTCCCTTTCATTTTTCTCTCTCGAAGCTTGCTTTGCAAGCCAAGTTTGGTTTGTTGTTGCTAGAGTCACGATTTCTTCTATCTTTATTTTATTTTTTTAAGTTTGGGGCCTGAAACGAGTCATGTGTTATTTTTTAAATCTAAGGACTAAACGACGTCGTTTTAGTCTCCAGATCAAAAAAAAAGAAATAACACATGGGTCTGAAACAATGTCAGTTTAGGCCCAGGTGTTAATTTTTTTAAAATCTAGGGATTAAACGACGTCGTTTTAGTCCCCAAATTAAAAAAATAATAATAATACATAGGACCTGAAATGACGTTGTTTCAGGTCCCAGACTTAAAAAAAAAATAAAAACAGAAGCCTTTCGTCTTTAACCTCCAGTCAATAGGTCCGACGGCCTGATGGGATCTCGCCGGAGCCGGAGGGGTCACGGGCTCCGTCTGTCCCTGTATCCATAGATGTAGTTCTTTAAGACCCAAACTTATAAATTTTGAGCTGTCATTGTATTCATTATCACTATTTTTCTCATTTTCATAAAATTTTACATAAGATTTTTCAAAAAAAAATCCAATTGACTACAGATTAATAAATTTTCACAGCGGCAAATAATTGAATTGACATTTCTAAATATTTTTTGGATCAATATATATAATAGGAGTAAAATGATGATGATAAAAGAAAAGAAGAGAAGAGACAGGGGATAGTGTCCACATTCTAGAATCTTAAATTGATAAGAGTGAATTTGATATAGAAGATATATATACACATCCCTACCATGCAGTGAGGCTTGCTTTGATGTTTAGATTCCAAAATACAGCCAGTCATGTCCATATATTGTCCCTAAAGGCCACGCCTTTCATCTTCTGCTGGTCCCCTATTCTGAAATTATATTTAGTTGGTGCACCATCTGTAACAAGTCCAAAAGTATAAAATATGTGTCCATGCCTTAACTAATATAGGTCTTCACTCCCCTATTAAAAAAGGTACAAATTCTTTGAGGTTCATACGATCGAGTCAGGTGTTAAAGATGGATTGAAATGAAAAAAAAAAATGAATTTTGAGGCAGTTTCAAGGGGTATTTCAAATGCAAGTAAACGGCAGAGAGTTTGAAACAGAAATGTTGGAATGACCCCTCGTTGAAAAGGGACTTTGTTTGTTTTGAAGCAAAAGAAAAGTGGTTAGGGCATGTTTGATGGGCTGGGAAAAGAGACAGCAGCAACAGCCAGCATTGTATAATATAGTGTTGGTCCATTTTTTATTTTTATTAAATTCCCATATTCGAGTACCCATATTTTTATTTTTTTGGGTTGCTAATTCAGATTCAAACCGCATAAAATCTTTGTGAGCTAAAAAACTTTTACTAAATAGAGTTTCTGCTTATTTAAAATTTAAACTCAAAACGTCTAATTAACAAAAAAAGAGTTTTTATCATTTCATCATCGTCAATTGAATTATTTCTATTTTAGACACTCAAACTCGCACCGTTTTGAGTCAAAGCTAAGGTTCTAGAGAATACAATTTTTTTTGTCAAGTTTTTCTTCGATCGAAGTATTATCCATTTTTAGATTGTATGTTTTGCCTTTAAAACAGAATTTTGGTGGTTTAAAGGAAAAAGTGATTGTAAATGATTTTTGGTGTTAATGTTTATAGGATGTGAGATAAGTCGCACGTCAATAAAAAAGAAATGTCATAGTAGGCATGGGTGGCAACGGAGAAATGAAAATGGGAAGAGGATATTTGTTTTGTTGACAAACGAGAATTGAGGTACAGTGTGTTGCAGGGAGGGTGGGAGGCACATGCTTTATGCAACTATTACATTACATATTACAGAGAATAGAATGCCCACGTCCCTCCTCTCTCTCTCTCTCTCCCCACCATCATGCTTCCCTAACTCTCTTTTATTTCTTTATAATTACCTCGTAATAATCTCTCTTTTTCTTAATTGATTGTCTAATTGTCTATACGGACAGCCAGATATAACGTCATTATGCCCTCCCACTTCTTTATGCGGACACTCCTTCACTCTTCCATCCCTACGTGCATTTATATATACACACGTTCTGATCTATATAATACCAAGTCCCTTTTTCTAGTTTTAATTTAACCGCCTTCCTAATTAATCACTCAGTTCTGTTTTGGAGTTAGCGACGGCAATTGATCAGATGTATAATTGGTTTAGCATTATGGAACGCATACTCCAATATCCATATACATACGTGAGACAAAATTTTAAATTTGTTTCTACTAATTCACATGTTGTTCTTACATAGGATATGCAGCCATCTAGCCTACATCTGCATGACTGATTATTTATAGATAGTTAAATTACAGGTAGAAACAGCTTATACACATGAACATGACTGCTCCTAATTTATTGAAGGAAAATAAAAAAGACGCGTGGAATCTTTGAAGAGAATGGGGCCAAAATATGAGACCCGAATCCCTTGTCTACAAGGATATAACCCCAGTTGTAGGTTAGGTGTCCCAAAAAAAACCCTGTTAATTAATGAGGCCCAAAAATTAACGATGGATTAGAAAGAAAAGTCATTTTGTCATGTTATTCCGATTAGACGACAGCAATAGTTAACTGTTTGAATTGTGCTGTGTTTTCTGTTTCCAGATTAATTAGAAAGGACAGTGAAGAAACAGATATTTATTCTGAGTAAAGTCAAAAAGGAAATTACTGTTTGGCCTTCTCCTCCTAAGAATGCATATAAACAAAAACTAATAAAGAAATTAATGATTCAACATAGCTGACTGACCGACCACCACCTCTCTCTTTCTCTCTCCCCGTTGTCTTGTTGTTGTGGTCTTCTCTCTCCTCTGCAACTTTTTTGATCTCCACAAGCTTCCAAACAAAGAGAATTAATGGAAAGTGAGATTTATTCTTCTTGTTGTCCTCCTCGGATATGAAACATCCCAAACACCGCATAAAAACATTCATCTCTCTCTTATTAATGGATACCCTTTTTGCTGACTCCATAATTTTATCACATGCTTATGGCTCCTCCAACTACTTCAGATCTCTCTTTCCAATATAACGCTCTCTTTCTTTTTCTCCTCTTCCATGGCTCTCTGTAACACTACTACTATTTGCTTTCTTCAACTTCGTCCCCCAGGCTGGAGGCGGCGGACATGACCATGGTTCCCGCTGCTCAAACCCTCTCAAAGCAACAGCAACAGCGACAAATTCTTCAACAACTCGTTGGTTACGCCGGTTATGGTGGTGGTGGATGCGGTGTTATGAGTCGGTTAGACGGTTATGAGTATTGTATTAGCGAACAAGCGTGCTTAGGATCTGATCTACTAGTGCCTATCAATCCAATGGCTGAGGATGAATCCAGGACTAACAGTCTTAACGAAGAAGCTGCGACCTCAAGCTCCAAAGACGATCATCATCGTCGTCGTCAGAGATCATCAGATGATAATAACAACAACAACAACGAAAATCATCAAGGTTGGCTCCAATTAAGTATAGGCGGAAACAACAGTACAACCGAAACAAGCTGCAGCAATATTATCAAGCACGAAGAAGAACAACTCCACGGAGAAGTGGATCCGACGGCTAGGAGTGGAGGAAATTTAATCGAGCTGGATCTACTGCCAGGTAGCAGTAGTAGTAGTTCGCAGCAACAAGGCACGAGGCCTCTAACCAACATTTTCCATGTTCCGGGGTTTAGAGCACCTCCTCCGAGGCCACTCATGAATATCGGCGCCGCCGGCACTGCTAATTTGATTAGTACT
>CAODLS010144476.1:0-19846 GCA_948243855.1 Flueggea neowawraea | reverse complement strand
AATTATTTATTCAGTATTTTGTTATTACGAATATATTTTAATTATATATTCGGGGATATTATTTTTGAAACATGTATCATTGTTAAATTGTTTAATACGGTAAATAAGCCGATTAAAATATGAATTTGGGTAGTTTCTGTTCTCCGAGGCTTGTGCAAGATGGGCCGGACTTCCACAGACGGTTCGCCTTGTACGCCGGTCGCGGTCCCGAGAATGGGTCGTGACAATCTGTATCCTGCAAGTAGAATTAGGATAATAAATTTTAATGAATTTTGTTATCCATACGAGTAAAAATATGATACAGGTAAAAATATTAGCATATTCCACAAATACTTTAGTAATTGTGATCGCTACATGCAGTTCATTACATCATTTAGTGACTTATTTGTTGCAACATACATACATATATTCATTAAGTAATTAAGCTTTTAATAGGATCTTATAGATAAACAATTAAGAAAGTGTTTTTTTATAAAATTAAAATCAATTAGTTAAAAAGAATATTTTTGTATCCACTTGCAAGTTGCTAATAGAAAATTCTCATTTATTTGATCTTTTCAAATTGTTTGGTTTGCATGTGAACAAAACTTTGACTACCTAATGACCAAAGCTTTCTTTAGTGGCAGCAATGACTAATGAGAACGCGTTACGGATCCGTCGTGACGCGTTACGGATTCGTCGTGACCGGATGAAGAAATACGAGGACTTCCCAAGTATATGTTGAAAAATCAATTTTTGAATCCTTTCAAATACGAGTAAGAAAAAAAAATAAAGGAAATTAAGTTGCTATCAGAGCACTTAATAATATTAAATAGTATTATTTTTGCTTGTTTTTCACTTATAATTCGATTTTTTAAAAATAATACTCGGTAACACCATTTTTTTATATTCTAGTACGAGTTAATATTTTTATTATAAAAAAATAATTGATGATGTAACATTGACGATGTAATGACTTGAACGTCAATTTTTAAGTGATTTTAATGTTTGTATTATTTGGTTTTAGGATTCTCATACACACCTATATTTGTTCCTTCTAAAACGAGTATTGAAGTAAAACGAAGTGAATGTAGATAAGAAGGTCTAACGTAAAACCAGCTGGCTTTGTTTTTTCAGATAATTGAACTGACTTGAAATGACTTTAACTGAGATGCTCGACTAAACAAGTAATTGTTTTGATTCGCTTGAGCTAACTACGACTACTTCAATTTCTTAGTCTCTCCATTACTAGTGTTTTAAGGTTTCGGCACATTGTTTAAGAAAATATATAATATGTCTAAATTTTAAGTTAAATTTACTCTTTTATCTTTTAATTATTTGGAATTATAAAGGCAAGTTTGGAGAAATGTTTGAATTATAGCGTATTCCGTATAAAATTTAATTATATAGATGTATTTATAGAGGATACAATTGAACAAAATAATAAATATTTTCTCGAATTTATAGAAAGGCAATTATTTTGAAACAAAAATCTTTTTATAAAGCACCTATTATTTTGAAACAAATTACACTTTAAAAAAAAGCCTCGCGTCAACTCAAGACTCAAATAAATATTTACAACCATAATTTTTTTCTATCTAAATATTATTTAATCATTTCTGTGCTGAAGTCTGAATGAGTTTAACCGCTATTTTGTACATTGCTTTACTGGTACATCAATGACATTAGTATGTTCAGGAATGCCTCGCCGTTGTTGGAGATATTACACTTTTGGCAAGGATGTTGAAACTATTGTCACATATACATGCTTTGTCAACTAATATCAAGAACGTAACCACTCTCAAACTAATTTAAAAAATGTCACATTTTTTGGCACATTTGATAAATTGCAGAAATTATTGCAAAAAATTGAGTTCTAATGAGAAATTCAGAACATATCTTGAGACAAGAATCTATGTAGAGGGTGTATAACCAGTGAATAAACATAAATAGGACATGAACAAAACGTTCACAAATGTAGACAAGTCTAAAAATGATATTTTCTTAAAAAAATTAGCTAAAACAATGTAATATTTAATTAAATAACAATTTTTTTATTTTATTCTATAAAGTGTATAAAGATGTACATAAGAGGACAAAGGAATACAAACGTACACAAATGAATATAACGTATACATAAGTATATAACGTATACATAATTTTATTTAAATGAATTCTGCAAACATTTTGACTACTTAAACTCCCTGAACTCTTTTTCAATCCATTTTAGAAAGATATACGTAAGTGTACACATGTTTACAAACGTATACAAACTTATGCAGCACATATATAATTACTAATTAACTTCTTTAAAAAAATAAATGAAATTTATTGATTTATTTTTAAAAGCTTAATTTGGTAAAACTTTATTAATATAAAAATTAACATTATAGTTTGGTGAAACTTCAGTATTTAACTATATAATTACGTAATTTAGGAAGTGATTTATTATTTTGTAAAAATTCAGGACTAATAGTGTAACTATACATATAAACATGTTCAGATGGCATTGTAGCTAGTTTTGAAACCTCGCCGCCGTCGCCACCTCTCCTCACTTACAACCACATGTATCATCAGTCGTCCACCACCATTACTCTGTCGCAGTCATTTCTCTCTCTCTTTCTTCCATTTTCACTGTCATTTCGCTGTCGTCTCTGTCAGCGATGCAACTCCAATCATGATTTCTAAAATCATTCGCAACAATCTCTGACAAAAACTTAGTTGACGATTCACCTGTCCTTTCTCCATTCATCATGCACACCTTGCCATTCAAGTGACATTCTTGAAGATAGGTGTAATAATAATGCTATTTTTTATTTTAAAAGAAGAAAAGAATTGCAACATAATTTGACAAGTTTAATTAGGGACCAAGATGTAACTTTAATAAGC
Source organism: Flueggea neowawraea (assembly GCA_948243855.1). Lineage (NCBI taxonomy): Eukaryota > Viridiplantae > Streptophyta > Magnoliopsida > Malpighiales > Phyllanthaceae > Flueggea > Flueggea neowawraea. The sequence goes on along the minus strand of CAODLS010144476.1, from coordinate 16,978 downwards.
CAAGGCCAACAATGATAGTATTTAAAAATTCCGGGGACTAAAATGGCAGTTTGACAAATCATGTTTTAAAAACAGATTAATTTCTCTATTTCCTAAGACCATTCTCACCAGACACTACCTCTCCCCTTTCTCCATTCTGTCGTCACTCACTCTCCTCCTCTTTTCTTTATTTTTTTTGGGCCTAATACATGTGACTCAATGAACTTGTATTGAACATACAATTTTCTCCCTGAATTTTTCGAATGTTAATAAACCCCTTTCAACTTATAAAAATGACTTATGTTACCTTTCAAATTTTGAAAATGTAATTATTTAACTAGGTCTTAACAACTATTTTGTGCAATTTTCTCACTGAACTTTACTTTTTTCTTTACATAAAAAAAAAGAAAAATTACAGCTTGTGGTCAAATATTCTATCAATTTCTTTATTCTTATTGAGTATTTTTATTCTTTCTTATTTAGATATTTCATTATTTGTGCTCATTGAGTATTTTCACACTTTTTCTTTTTAAACATTTCACACAAGAAATTGAATTCCGATAACTATGTCTCATACTGGTATGGAAAGAAAATTTTCTTAGAGATATACTCCTATTTCATGCATGGTATAAGCAGAAAAAGTTCATGAAATATTTGGTAAGACATAGTTAAATGACTATGTTTCAAAGTTTGAGGGTAATATGAGTCATTTTTGCAAGTTGAAAGGGGTCTGTAAGCACTCGCAAAGTTCAAGGGGCAAATTGCACGTTCAATACAAGTTCAGGAGGTTCACATGCATTAGTCCTTTTTTTTTGTTTTATTTTCTATTTCTTTCACTATTTCCACTTTTTGAACCAACTTCACACACCAAAAGACTTGCATGGATTGGTTATACTTTGTTTTGAAGCGTAAAGGAAAAGATTTGGAGTTGGGTCTCAAAAAAAATCAAATTTAATTGATAAGATTTTTAGTTTAGATTGCTTAATTTGAAGTTTTCACTGGAAGAATTAAATTAATGGAATATTATTTTGTTAGGGTTTTGATAGTTAGGGTTAGGGTTAGAGTTTCTACTGAAGAATTTCTAAAGCATTAAAGTGAGTTTCAATTATGTTGTTGGAAGTATTTTCATCAATTAAATCATGATGGAATTTGAAATTTGTTGTTTTTTTTTTAATTATGTGCATGCAATTTGTTAGTCTTGAACCTTAAGAAGTAGTATTGATGAACTTTTTAGAATTTGAGTTAATTACTATTGTGTTCCTAAATTATACCGTAATCTCTTATACAATCCTCAATTTTGAAAAATCTCCTATTAAGTCTCTACTTATACATAGTGTTAGCACATAATAGATATTTAACACATAATCTGATATTTTTTTCTTCAAGTTTTAATATAAATGTTTTATGCAAAACCTATGATACCAACATTAGGTGTTAAACATTTGTTCTGGGCTGACGTTGTGTATAAGCATGGACTAATAGGAGACTTTTGAAAACTGAGGGACTGAATAAGAGATTGCGTTATAACTGAGAGACGCAATAGTAATTAACCCTTAGAATTTTGACAAAAGAGGAGTCTATAGAGAATAGAAAGTGCTTAGATTAATTAAATGAAACCAGTAGAATGTAAGTTTGGCACTAGATTTAATAACTTAAGAGAAGGAAGTTTTGAATTAGTGGGAATTTGAGATATTTATTATTTGGATGAGTTAAAGTTATAAAATAGCCATAAAGGAGAATTGTTGTTTGCGGAAATGGATGGATTCGGGATTTGTAATCTAAATTGGCTAACTCGTGAGAATTAGAATGGATGTAGGCATTTTTAGGAAAGGGAATACATACATCATATATTCCTATGTAACTTAGTAGTTTTGACTTGAATATATGAATTGTTGAATTAGATTTTAGAAAATGCGTTGAGTCCCATCATCGCTAGTTTGAGACTCTTGATTTATAGGTGAGAAGCTTGTATACATGCTTGCTTGTTTGTTTTCTTGCTTGGTTTGGTTAGATGATTTGAGTATAGACTTGAGATTTATGAGTATTTTGGTTTCGCCAATAATTTAATTTTTGAATATTGGTTTCAGATTATAAGCAAGTTTATTAAAAAGATTTTCATATTTTAAAAATGTTAAAAATTTATAATGATTTGACATTAAGTCTTTGGATAACAAAACTACATTTACATTTTTAGTCTCTATGTATACGGAACATATTTTATGATTATACTTATGTTATTCGCTCTGATCAGTAGAAGAAGTATATGTTGGATTGCTTCATTAAAAGAAAATAGTGGTGGAGCTACATTAGGGGCAGAAGGGGCCTCTGGAGGAGGGCCATAGGAGCCTCTCCGGCGGAGCTCCGCCCCTTTGAAGTTATTGAAGAACCGCCCTGTGCTGTTGGTTCAGAGAGTGAATGAGAATGGATGAGGTTAGGGACAACCTGTTCCTTTTTTCTTTTTAAAACCACAGGGCGAAACGCGTTTTGCCCTGTGGCTTTGAAAAAAAAATAGAAGAGTTGGCGAAAGACAGGGCATGTGCATGTCGTTTTGGTCTCTTTTAAGGCAACAGAAGAAAACCCATCCCAGTTCTCTCAATCTCTCTTCTTCTCTCGACCCGTTACTCCTTCAGTCACCCACACTTTTCCTCTCAGTCCGCCACTCATTGTCCACCACCCACGCCGCCGCCTAGCCTCATCCTCCGACGTCACGCCGCCGTCCTCTCCCGCCCAGGTAATTCGATTTTCTTAACTCAATCACAGATTTCAGTTTTTATTTTGTTAGTTAGGGTTTTAATCGATCTGTTAGCTGTTGTTGTTGAATAATTGATTGATAAAATAGTGACTTAAACTAGATAGATTGTAGCTTGCTAAGTTTGTGATTGAACCTAGTTTAGGTGATAAAAGAGATGCACTTTTGGGAGTTTCTGTGTTTGATGCAATTTTGTGTAATTTCTTATGTGTTTCAACACTTCAGCCTTGCCTTACTTGAAATTGTTCTATTCTTTGAATCTTGATTGGGTTTTAGATGTCTATAGTTCAAGAATTATAAGAAGGCAGCTTGAGAAGCTCAAGCCTATGCCTTTGATTTGATTTAGTAATGAAGCTATACAAAATTAAGTCTTTCATCTTTTGGAACTGATATATAAATATTTTTATTTGATCCTGAAGCAACTTTCTTCTTTATGAGTTGTATTGTTTTTGTCCTACACACCGTGTAGCCATAATTCTAACTACGCAGATTTGACCCCTGCTTAGCTAGAATTCTGGCTCCGCCACTGACGCTATTTCTCACCAAGATTCCTCGCAACAATGCGGAATCGCATGCTTGATACAATTCTCTCTATAAATACCCAAAAGAGCCAAAACCACACCATCTCTTCTCATCCACATCAAAATATATTTTTATTTTCAGAGTCTCTTTCATCTCAATTTTCTCACAATTTCATTTTTGCTAAAGATCAGATACACTCTCTAAGTTTTACTCAACTGATTTCATCTCCATCATCATTATCATGGCGTCTGGGTATCTCGAACCGGAGACTCTAACGTCTCAGGTGTGTGTGCTCACCACTGGAGTAAGCCCATGTCGGTTCAGAGGCTCTTCTTTTGGCCGCTGTAAGATGGTGATCAATGTGCCTATGAACGGACCGAAGTCCCAGTCCAGGGCCCTAAAGATTGTGGTTGGAATTTCAGGTAATTAATTATATTAATTAATTAAAGCAAACAATTTTAGCGAAAAATAACAATTTAATCAAATGAAATATTGTAAGGTGTGGAATTAGCACAACTGGGGGAGAATCAGATAGTGGTGGTCGGAAGTGGAGTTGATCCAGTGAAGCTGACAAATCTGCTGAGGGAAAGAATGGAGAGGAAAATAGGGAGGTGTTGGTTTGGGATGTAGTGTTCATGCAGACAGGGGCGGTTGGGGTACCCTTGTACCCCTCCCCCCTCCGCCCCCATGTCAGCCATTGAATTGAGTAGAAAAAGGTATTATTTTTAGAGTCTGTGATATGCAGGGTTGCACATATGTTGGCTCATCTTTCTTGCAATACTTTGTCAATCACGGGAAAGTGATTATATTGCCGGTAGAAGTTATAGGTGAGTGCTTGTAAATTTGTTGCAAGATATTGTTTATTTTGTTGCTTGGTTTCTGAAAATTTGATTCTTTTGCTAAATTGTTCCATAGCATCCTGAAATCTGGAGAGTTTGATGTGTCCTCTATTAACATATAGCAGCCAAACTCTGTTCTGGATGTTAATTTCTACTTTCATAATTATAATGTATCGAACTTGGCTAAACCAAACTTTAACATAAACTGCATGACATTGGACTTTAATATATTTAAAGTTAAATCCATAAATCAAAATGAGTAAATCTAATGAGTTCAATTATTGAATTTATTTTTTATTTTAGTGATAAATTTGTTCAAATAATTCATTTTATATTGTAGGAGAATAATAATATATGATATTTTGTTTAAACGTCTATCTACATATAATTTATTTACAGTTTAGAGAATTTAGTTAAAATCAAATTCTTAACTTCACCTATCTTTTCAAAAGTTTTAAGGGGACTAGCTTTCGATATGGTTGTTAGAGCAGCTTATGGTCAAATGATCGGAGTTTAAAGTCCACCATCGTCAATTATGTCGTAAGTGGTTAATTAATTAATATTAAATTAATTAAACATAAAGAAAAGAAACATTTATGCAAGTTTCAAACAAAACCAAATTTTCGATGGAGGACAAGAGAAGAGATAGAGATAGATATATAGATAGATAGAGAGAGAGAGAGAGAGAGAGAGAGAGAGAGAGCAATGGTGGAGGAGGTATTATGGGAGAGGGAGAGAGCAATGGTGGAGGAGGTATCGAGAGAGAGAGGGAGAGAAGGTGAGAGAAATATGAGAGAGAAAAAAAGTTAAATAAAAGGTGTAAATGTAACGTTTCTGATATTAGAATGTAACTACATTTATTTTTAACTTACAATTTACATATCAATGAGCAGAGACTCTTAACTTGATCCTCTTTCTTTCCGCCATTATCTTGTGACCGGTTGAGCAGCACTATTTGTCGTCGATGGATGGGCTGGTCGGGGGGAGGGGGAAAGGTCATCGCTGGTACGAGGAGAGTTTACCGGTGGTCCGGTTTTCGATTTGGGTTTGAGTTTAAACAATGGTAGGTACATGATAGAGATGGATTGGATTTCCATTTGTTAAGTTTTAAGGTGGATTAAAGAGCACAGGAAGAGTTTTGTGACAATTGAATCTAATTGTTTGATACTGTGGATGTTGTTAAATTGGCTGTTGAGATGCATTCTGTTCTTGGATTGCTTGCTGGTGATTGTAGGTCTTTACTTTCAACTCTCATGAATGTTAGAGTTAGTTTCTTTAAACAATCAGCTAATTGGTAGCTCAAGAACTTTTAAGAGCTGCCAATTATTCCTCTGGTCTGTTTGTATAGGTTCAACCCCTCTAGAGTCTATTTTGACTTCTTTAGCCTATGTTTCTAATTAATGAAATTCTGATTCCATATCAAAAAAAAAAATTAGAGAAAAATGAATGTGATGAAATGGTTTCAACTTTCAATTTGGTGGTGATTCCATCATTGTTTGACTGTTATGTCCACTTCTAAATTCTTCAGTTTTACTGCTTCTATTGAACTTAAGTGTGCTAATTAGTGCTTAAAAGCTAACATAGTAGGCAATAACATTAACTATTATCACCAGTTGAATTCTTAGTTTCTAAAGTTGCATATTACATTTTAAATTTGTAAATAACAAAGGATAGAGTTTTATATCAGATCCATGATTTTGGGTTTGGACAAACCATGGATCAGTGAAATTAACCAATAATTACAGGGAGATCAGAGGATTTTGCTATATCAGTTTGGGAGCCCAACTCTAGTGAATACATAAATGTCTTGACTTGTAATTCAAAGACAAATATATGGTGATGAATGGAAATCGAATCACCATTGCAAGCACTACTCAAAGACGTGGAGTAGTAAGATTCATGGATTTTTTTTTAAAAGCCACTTATCCTGATTCAGATTGTTTTAACTTTCAACGATAATAATTGTTAGAACATGAATATGCTTCCAACTTTTGAGATCCAATGTTTAATTATAAGAGATAATATTCTTATGTAGAATTTCCAGTCAGCTTTTTGGAAACTAAACTATATTTTTTAGTATATATGTCCTTCATGAATTTGATTTTAGGTTTCTTGGCTGGCTTTTACAACAGTTGTTGGGAAGTTGAGTGGGAATAATTATCAAATTGGGTTCATAAATTCAGAATGCATCTATCATCTATTGCATTTTTTGTGCCTCATTGTGTCATAGAATTACAATCTCAATCTTTCCTATGTGTGTCTGTTTTTTTTATCAAAGAGGGAGGCACCTCACAAATTTTATTAATCAACCATCATTTATGACAGAGGAATATCGTGGTTATACACACAATGAAAAGCACTAAAAAGATCAAACATAACGTATACAAAAACATAGACAACCAAAACAAAACAAACAAAACATCATATCTAGCATGAATAACACCATTCTTATCTTTGGCCACAATGTCTCTGACTCCCATAGGAGGGTTATCCATCTCATGGTATCCTCTCTGCAGCGTCAGTCCATATTTTGCTAGCCAGTCAGCTGCCATATTACTTTATCTATAAACATGGATGATGCTGACTTCCCAATCCAGTTGCTTTAAACGCTTAATAGCATTCATCAGTTCCTACTGTTGATTGGCAAAAACCTCTAGTTTATTCACCATGTTAACAGCAATAAGGCTATCACTTTCCGCTCTAACCTTCTTAAAACCTTCTTCCAAGCTAGTTCGAGTCCTTTGTAGAGGCCCCATAGTCCTGCATTCAAAGGACTACACTTGCCTAGGTTCATAGTAAAGCCATTAATCCAATTACTATTCCATCCCGTAGCACACCTGCGGTGGCGGTGTGACCCAAATTTGACAAGTGAGAACCATCTGTATTAAGTTTGACATAGAACCATCTGTGTGTCTGTTTTTTGTGTTTGTGAGATCTCATTCTTTTGTTATATTATTAATGCAGATGTAGCAACATATATATGGTGGTAAGATCGTAAAATGTTTTCCATAATTGAGCTTACTTGTGACTTCAATATTGATTAAGATAGCGATATTGCCACCTCATGCCTTATATGTCCTTGAATTGGTTTATGACTCAATAGACTGAATTAAGTAACATATGGCAGTTGTCAACATTTAATTAAGCTTGCTTATCAAAGAGGCACATTTTATTTGAACAAAAAAACAAAAGAGGGACATCAAGAAGACCAATCGGGAGTGATTTGATCATGGGGGAATCCATGTAAATGGGGACAAATAGCTTGATTCTATGAATATCAATATTAAAAGCTTAGTGAATATTAGAATAAATTGTGGAAGCGTTGAGAGAAGGAAACAAATTAACAATAGAATTTCAATTTTTCAATGACAAGAAGTTTTGGATTTTTGGGTCCCTTTCTATGTAGAGAAAATCCAAATTTCAAAGGCCCATATTTTGGTTAACCCATTAGGGTTTATTTTAAATGTTACAACAGCCACATGATTGAAATGTAAGAGAGAGTATCTCATTGTGTGCAGCTATCAAAGAAAACACTTGAGAGAATTTTCTGCTCTAAGTGTCCAACTCGTCTAGCCTATTCCTCGTCGACTTTTGAAGGTTTGTTTGTGGTCGGATCATCATGATTTTTGGAGGGACTTTTCATCTCTTGTGTTCTTGAAATTGAACGGTGGAGTTTGGATTTTGACGGTTGGTTTGTGAGTTATTGGGTTGAGAACATAAGCTGTTTGGGTTTAGTTTCAGCCGTGATGGGTCTGATTGTTCTCCTCGTTTGGAAGGGTTTTTGTGGTCCGATTGAGCTGAATTTTGGTCAGTAGGTGAAGGAAATTCGGAAGTTTATTTTGGTTAGAGGGGATTACCTTTTGAGGTCGGTAACATTGTCTTTTGTTGGAAGAATCGAAACCCTTTGTTTGTTCTCTTTACCCTTAACTTGTTAATCTTGTTTATTGGTGTTGTGGCTGTGTTTATTGGTGCTTGTAGCACTTATTGGCTTGTGTAGTTGCTATAAACTTTGTTGATTATAGTGGAGTTTTTGGCTTGGATCAGAGAGTGGGCCCGTGGTTTTTATTTTTCGATTTGAAGGAGTTTTTCACGTTAGAAATTGTTTCGTGTTCTTTGTGTGATTGGTGTGATTATTTGTGTTTGTTTGGATTGTTCTATATTTGCTCCTCTTATTCATTCAAGTAGGAAAATAATTCTTGGGTTATTATTTTGGGCTTTGTTGTGTTGCCCTCCCCTTTTCCCCAAGAGTTGGTATCAGAGCTTAGGTTCTTTAGGTTATTTTTTACTGATTGAATGATAGAGGCTAATTTGACTAGAATGGTTCTTTTGGATGGTACAAATTATCACAAGTGGAAAGGGAAGATGAATGAACTTCTTTTTATAAAGAAATTACACTTGCTGATTTTTGCAACTCAGAAACCTGATGGTATAAGTGATGAATATGGCTGTAAATGAGCGAGCTACTCAGTGTTCGGCTCGATAAAAGCTTGTTCATGACTCGGCTCGTTAATAAATGAGCTGAGATTGAATAAGATTTTAAGCTCGAATTAATAAACGAGTAGAGCTTGAACACCCAAAAGCTCGGCTCGAAAAACTCGCTAACAAGCTCGTTTATATGTTCATGAACAATGCTCGTGAACAAAATCAGTTGTAGGCTCGTTTATATATATACATGTGTATATGTATATATAAATGTATATATGTTTACATATATTTTAAACTAAATTATGAAAAAAAAAACTTATGTTTGGAATATTATTTAATATTTGAGTTACATCAACAAAAGTGCAAGTTTATACTAATCAACTATGCCTATAAAAGTATAAGTATGCTCATATAAGGTCTAATATTATGTTAAATTTGTGAAACAAATTGAAACTTCTAATAGTTTTTTGTTCAACTGTATGCTCAACATGATTTTATTGAATAAATCTAAACTTAAATGTATTGTTTTTAGAACTTTTGTCTAATTTGAAGTTGAAATCTCGTTTATAATTTTATTTGAGCCTTTGTTGAGCCGAGCTCGAAAAGCTCGTGTACAAGCTCGTGAGCTCACAAGTCTTGTAACGAGCCGAGCTTGAACAAGATTTTGAGCTTGAGGAAGAGCTCGAGTTTTAGATCGAGCTCAAAAAATTTTAGTCGAGCCGAGCTTAAACACTCCAAAGCTCAGCTCGACTCGATTACACCCCTAGTGATAAAGAGTGGAAATTTAAGCACGAACAAGTTTGTGGCACTATTCGACAATGGGTGGAGGACAATGTGTTGAATCACATTGCGGATGAAACTAATGATCATAGCTTGTGGAAAAATCTTGAGTTTTTGTATGCAAAGATGAGTAAGAACAAGTTATTTATGCTTAAACAGGCCATGAATCTAAGATACAAAGAGGGGTGCTCCGTATCTAATCACTTGAATGACTTTCGAGGGTGTTTTGATCAATTGTCTAGTATGGGTGTAAAGTTTGAGGATGAGATTCTTGGTCTTTGGTTGCTTAATACTCTTCCAAATACATAGGAGACTTTTTGGGTTACTTTGACGAACTCGGCTCCTAATGGTGTTGTGACCTTGTAGATGGTGAAGAATGGTGTCTTAAATGAGGAAGTGAGGAGAAAAACTCAAGGGACTTCGACTTCACATTCTGAGGTTTTGGTTACAGAAAATAGGGGGAGAAGCAAAACTAGGAATCAAGATCAAAATAGAGGTAACAGTAGAAGCAAGTCAAAGGAAAAGTACAAAAACTTTTAGTGCAACTGCTGTCATAAAAAAGGGCACATTAAGAAATATTGCTTCAAGTGGAAGAAAGAAAATAAGGGTAACAACAAGCAATAGAATGATAAAAAAGATGATCATGTCGCCGTAGCCACTAGAGATGATTTAGTTATTGTGTATGGCGAAGATGGAATTAATCTTACTTGTGATGAGGTTAGTTGGGTAGTTGACAGTGGTGTTGTCTTTCATGTTACATAAAGGAAGGAACATCTTATACTACAGGTGATTTTGGAGTTTTAAAGAGGGGTAATGATGGTTTGGCAAAGGTAGTTGGTACTAGTTGCTTGGAAACTAGTAATGGTACAAGGTTAGTGCTCAAAGATGTGAGACATGTACCAGATATTCAGTTACACTTGATCTGTGCAGGTAAACTTTATGATGATGGATATTCTAGCACTTTGGGTGATGGTCGGTGAAAATTGACCAAAGGTTCCCTAGTTGTGGCTCAAGGTAAGAAGTCTTCTAACTTATACTAGTTACAAGCTTCTATTAATACTAACCTCATTAATGCAGTTGAGAGCAGTAGTGCTTTAGAGTTATGGCATAGGAGGTTGAGTCACATTAGTGAGAATGGACTTGATTGTTTAGCAAAGAAGAATTTGCTTTCAGGTTTAAAGGGTGCAAGACTTCAAAAGTGTACTCATTGTTTGCCTGGGAAACAAAGAAGGGTTTCCTTTAAGCATCACCCACCTTCTAGAAAGAATGATGTTCTTGAGTTGGTGCACTCTGATGTTTGTGATCTATTAAAGGTAAAGTCTTTTAGTGATGGGCTTTACTTTGTAATATTTATTGATGATCACTCTAAGAAACTTTGGGTTCATGTTTTAAAATCCAAAGATCAGGTTTTTAATGCTTTTAAAGAATTTCAGGTTTCTGTTGAAAGAGAAACAGGGAAGAAGCTGAAGTGCATTTGAATTGATAATGGTGGTGAATATTGTGGACCTTTTGATGCTTATTGTAGACAGTAGGGAATTAAGCATCAATTTACACCTCCTAAAACTCCTGAGTTGAATGGCTTGGCCGAAAGGATGAATGGGACTTTGGTGGAGAGAGTTAGATGTGTACTCTCTGAGGCAAAATTGCCTAAATCTTACTAGGATGAGGCTCTATACACTGTTGCACTTGTTATTAATCTAACTCATGTTATTCCTTTGCAAGCTGATATTCCTGACAGGGTGTGGTATGGTAGAAAAGTTACCTTTGATCATCTACAAGTTTTTGGCTGCAAATGTTTTGTATATATGCCTAAGGATGAAAGGTATACGCTTGATGCTAAGACGACAGTGTATTTTCCTTGGTTATGACCAATATGAGTTTGGTTATCGGTGTTATGATCCAGTTGAGAAAAAACCTGTTAGAAGTAGTGATGCGGTGTTTGTTGAGGATCAAATCATTGAAGACATTAACAAGGTAGATAAGTCACAATCACAAGTTAGTGGTGGCTTGATTGGTTTGGATCATATTCCAATTGATGAGCTTAATTCCATGGATGTTAAGAACCCAGATGTAGTGCAGGGTGAAGCTCAGGATGAGGGTGTGCATGAAGCTGTGGAAGTAGATCCTCCAATTAAGCAACCTGAAAATTCACTTAGGCAATCTACCAGAGACCTAAGGCCTTGTATTCGTTATTCAGTTAGTGAGTACATACTCTTGACAGATGTGGATGAACCTAAATGTTATTAGGAGGCTATTGAGAGTGAGAAGAAGATAGAGTGGGTTGCTGCTATGAAAGATGAAATGTAGTCTTTACTTGGCAATCATACTTATGAGCTAGTGAAGTTTCCTAAATGAAGAAAGGCTTTGAAGAATCATTCGCTTTTTAAAATAAAGCTTGGAGGGAAATTCAAAGCTAGATTGGTTGTCAAAGGCTTTGGTCAGAAAAAGGGTGTTGACATTGAAGAGATGTTTTCACCAGTGGTCAAGATGTCTTCTATCTGAGTTATTATAGGTTTGGCTGCTAGTCTTGATTTGGAGATTAAGTAGATGGATGTGAAGACAACTTTCCTTCATGGTGATTTGGAGGAAGAAATTTATATAGAACAACTTGAAGGGTTTGTTGTGAATGACAAAGAAGATTATGTGTGCAAGCTGAAGAAGAGTTTGTATGGTTTGAAACAGACACCGAGACAATAGTATAAGAAGTTTGAGTCTGTTATGGTTCAGTAAGGTTATAAGAAGAGTACTTCAGATTATTGTGTCTTTATGCAGAGGTTTTCTAATGATGACTTTGTCATTTTGTTGCTTTATGTTGATGACTTGCTTATTGTAGGTTCCAGTGCATTCCGAATTGATAGTTTGAAGTAGTTCATTTGCAATGGGGATAACATTATGCGGGATAGGAAGGGCATGAAATTGTGGATTTCTCAAGAAAAATACATTAAGAAAGTGCTTTAGTGGTTCAATATGGGCAAGGCTAAAGTTGTAAGTACACCAATTTTTACACCTTTTAGATTGAGTGTTGATCAATCTCCTTCTTCTGAGCAAGAGAAGGAATACATGCGAAGGGTTCCTTATGCATCTGCAGTTGAAAGTTTGATGTATGCTATGATTTGCACTAGGCCCGATTTACTCATGCAGTTGGTGTTGTAAGTAGATTTCTGTCTAATCTGGAGAAGAAGCATTGTGAGGCAGTCAAGTGGATTATGAGATATCTCTGAGGCACTTCTAGTTTGAAACTTTGCTTCGGGAGTGGAAAGCCTATTGTTGTTGGCTATACTGATTCTGATTGTGGTGGAGAAGTTCTCTAAGGCCTTGTATTCGCTATACTGAAGCTAGCAAAGAGTTGCTCTGGATGAAGAAGTTCATTACTGAGCTTGGCTTCACCCAAAAGAGGTACGTGTTATTTTGTGATACTCAGAGTGATATTCACCTTAGTAAGAATCCTAATTTTCACGGTCGTTCAAAGCATATTGATATGATATATCATTAGATTCGTGAAGTTTTAGATTCTAAGCAATTTGAACTTGAAAAGATCCATAGTGATGATAATGGGTCTGATATGTGTACTAAGGCACTACCTAGATTGAAGTTTGAAGCATGTCGCTTGGTTGCCGATTTGGCAAACTTCTTCACATAATCGGGAGGGGGAGAATTGTTAAGCTTTTGGATTCCTTCCTATGTGGAGAAAGCCCAAATTTCAGAGGCCCATGTTTTGGTTAACCTATTAGGGTTTATTTTAAATGTTACAGTAGCCACATGATTGAAATGTGAGAGAGATTGTCTCATTGTGTGCAGCCATCAAAGAAAACACTTGAGAGAATTTTCTGTTGCAAGTGTCCAACTCGTCCAGCTTCTGCCAGTTGACTTTTGATGGAGTTTTTATAGTCTGGTCGTCGTGATTTTTGGAGGTTTTCTTCATATCTGTGGTATTGAAATTAAACAGTGGAGATTGGATTCTGACGGTTGGCTTGTGAATTATTGGGTCGAGAACAGAAGCTGTCTAGGTTTGGTTTTAGCAGTGAGGGTCTGATTGTTCTCCTCGTTTGGAAGGGTTTTCGTAGTCTGATTGAGCTGATTTTTGGTAAATAGGTGAAGGACATTTGGAAGTTTATTATGGTAAGAGGGGATTACCTTTTGAGGTCGTTAAGGTGTTCTTTTGTTAGAAGAAATGAAACCCTTTGTTTGTTCTATTTACCCTTAACTTGTTAATCTTGTTTATTGGTGTTGTGACTGTGTTTATTGGTGCTTGTAGCACTTATTGGTTTGTGTAGTTGCTGTAAACTTTGTTGATTATAGTGGAGCTTTTGGCTTGGACCGGAGAGTGGTCCCGTAATTTTTATCCTTCAATTTGAAGGAGTTTTTCACGTTAAAAATTGTTTCGTATTCTTTGTATAATTGGTGTGATTATTTGTGTTTGTTTGAATTGTTCTTTATTTGCTCCTCTTATTCATTCAAGTGGGAATATAATTCTTGGTTTATTTTTTTGGGCTTTGTTGTGTTGCCCCCTTTTCCTAACAAGAAGCAATCATCTCCATCTTTTGAATTCAATGACTAAAGGATATATAATCATAGCTTTATTTATTTATTTTTATAATTTATGTTGTGTTTTTCATTTATTGGTGAAGGTTGGTATAATCATTTCAAATGTGTGTTGTTTGAGGTAACTTTTTAGGTATTGTTTGTATGTTTGCAGATGAAATTGTCGATTTAATTTTAGATTGTAGTTTATTTTGTTGGGGATCAAAAGGATCGATCGACAGTGCCAACAATGCTAAATAGCGATACAAAATAGAGAAATAATCAAACTAAAGAGAACACAAAATTTACGTGGTTCAGTTTTAAGTCTGCATCCACCAACAAAGGAGGAGTAAAATCCACTAAACAAAAACGAGGAGTACAAATGTGGAGAATATCTACGAACAGACCAAAATCCAAATGCACCCAAAGTTTGTCCTTCAAATGTACAAAAATAAATTAAAAAGATTTAATAATATTTTGTACATAAACAAGGGACTAAACTAACAAACTCTTTCTCATCTCTCACCATCCAACTTATTTTTCTTTTTTTCTTCCTTTTACGCTACTTTGCCTCATCCTCCATATATTTATAGTGCAATTTACTTGGCCTCCTAAGTTCAATTGTGTGGCTCTTATTGACCAAACGAAATACTTGGTTAGAATTAATTTTCTTAGCCACCAAGAATGAATAGAAACAATTAGATGCGATGAGGTGTTTTATGGGCAATAAAATGTTAGACTTGGACTTAGTTTAATTTCTCAATGGGTCAAGAAAATTCAAGACATAATAACACAATACCTGCATGGTGATGCATCTTCAAGCACCACTACTATCAATAGATCAAAATAATTTAGTACCATACTATGCTGAGGTTGAGAAAGGCCGAGCTTTTGCGATTGAATTTCTTGTTGTCAAAGTTGTCCTCTTTTCAAAAATTCTTGACTCTTAAATTATCGGGCCAATGACAATGAGAAGAAAATTCGTTACGCTAAAATCCAAATTGAATTTAGCTAATTAACTAAACTTGGTATTATTGAGGATGAAACTAACAAAAACCACTCGGAAAATTTTCTCGAATTGAAGTTTCAAATTCTACACTGGTTAGTGCCTTTATGACTAGATTACAAGTTGACGCTCCGATCATACTGGTAAAATTTTGATTATATTGAATAGAATATTTGGTCATGTAAGCCTTTTATCTATCATAAAGTTCTTACATTATCTTCAGTATTAGTGTCTTTGTGACAGTTTGCAATTATCAAAGAAATTCGGAACCTTTCGTTGAGTTCACGAACAGTTAGTCTATTAAATAGTAGAAGGGTATTTGTCAGTGTGGTTTCTCTTTATGGTTTAATAATATCAAAAAGATAGAGTGATGTTTGATTATAGAAAAATTATTATCTATAATTGGTATATGATTATGTTCTTGTACCCATAAATAAATGAGTGAGTATATAAGCAGGGACATGCACGGAGAGTGGTTGGCAATGGAATTTTATTACAAATTGACTAAATATATTTTAAAAGAGTATAAAAGAAAGATATTTAAAAACAAAACAAATTTATCAGTATGGTAATCATTTTTAAAGATGTGATTTTTCTATGAATAAATGTTTCAAACGTTATTAAACAAACCAGCCAAATTGATCTAGTCGGTTCTAAAAGCACCTCGGTTCGGTCGGTTTAGGTTGTAGTTTTAAATCAGTCGGTTTTGCCTCTTTCTTAGCGTTAACCTCTAACCAAAAATTGTTGTGGGTTGAACCGACCAATAAGAAAAGAGTATGAGTTGAGAAACGAGAAAAGTTTCCATGTAGACATAAACCCTACTTTTCTCTTACATTCCCACAGAATAATGCAACGCGTTTCAAAGCCGCAATCTTCATCGTCGTTCTCTCCAGACCCCACTCCTCTGTACTCTTTCTTACACAACTCAAATACTATTAAACCCAGAATCTCTATCCCTGGCTCGGCAACTCTTGAAGCAAAACCTTCATGTTTTTCCTCGTCATGCCCATCGCCACTCGCTTCTGCTGAACCACAGGTAATTTCCACCAGATTTCTTTTTGACTTTAAACAAGCCCAACTTTGTGAACATTCTGGGTTGGATTTGGTTTTTAGGATGCTTGTTGAATTCCTGGTCTTTATTTGCTCACGGGTTAGTTAGTATGTTGTTGTGTATTTGGATTTGCTTTATATTCATGGGTCTTGTGCAATTCTGGGAGGGGTCTGTACTGCTGTTGCGGGGAATTTCATCAGAGGGTAGTTAAATCAACCACAATTATCTTCATATTTGACTGAATTATAAATCAATCTGGGATTTCTCAATGAGATATCTAAGAGCTGATTTAATGGTAACGGATTTGCTGACTTTACTTGATTAAGTTCAAAGTTGGAAAGTGTATAATTAGTTTAATTTCTGCCGTTACATGTGGTGAAATTAAAAAATGTAGGCACGTTTGTAACAAACGTTGCCTTTATTCGGGTTTAGGATTTTGCTTTCTGGGTTTTATGAAATATAGGTTGTTGAATGTGAAAGTTAATTATTCTTCCCTGCATATATTGATGGGTTTTGTTTTCGGATAATTGGTTGTGCAGTACTAGTCGTCAGTGTTGGTATTGTGATATGGCCACGGAGAAGAAAGTGAAAAGCTTTGCAAGGAGGGATCAGTTGTTGGAGATTGAGGCAAAGGTCAAGACTTGGTGGGAGGAGAACGATGTTTTCAGGGCTGAGGCTTGCGACAAACCTCCTGTGCCAGGTGAGAAGTTCTTTGGTAACTTTCCGTTTCCATACATGAATGGTTTCCTCCATTTGGGTCATGCGTTTTCATTGTCCAAACTTGAGTTTGCGGCTGCATACCATAGATTAAGGGGCGCGAATGTGCTCCTGCCGTTTGCTTTTCACTGCACTGGTATGCCAATTAAGGCTTCTGCTGATAAGCTTTGTCGAGAGATTCAGCAGTATGGTAATCCTCCGGATTTTAGTAAAGATGTGGAGGAGCTGGTAGAAGTGGAATCACAGCCTCAAGAAGAGGATGGATCTGCCCCTCCAGATAAGTTTAAGGGGAAGAAGTCTAAGGCTGCATCGAAATCTTCTGGACAAATGTTCCAGTGGGAAATCATGCGAAGTGTTGGGATTTCTGATGAAGAGATTGCAAAGTTCGA